>NDGN011519062.1:0-22111 GCA_002564285.1 Tympanoctomys barrerae | reverse complement strand
GCTCCATGGTGGGAGATGTTTTGCCCCTGCCAGGGGGCCACTATGCAAATGTGTTTACCAGAGGCTGTTTCTGACCTTCTAGAACCACATGTGGAGAGTGGAGGTGGGTGGGAAGAGGGACTCCCAAGGTTGGCCCCCTGCCTGGTATGCCTAGGCTCCAGAACCAGGGCTCAGACAGGCAGAATCCAGAGTGTGCATGTCTAGGCAGGACGGGGACAGGGACAAGGGCAGGGCCACAGCCTCTCTGTGGTGTTGGTAGCATGGCTGCCCAAGAGAATGGGCAACTGGTCAGTTCCAGGTGAGGGGGCCGCTTAGTCAGAGGTGAGGCTGAAGAATGGGGAAGGAAAGCCTAGATCCAAGAGCCTGGACTTGGCCAGGTGGAAGGCCTCCAGCATGTGTCCACCTGGGCAGCAATCTGCATTCCTCCAGTTTCTCTGGGTGGCAACACAAGCCACTGGCACACCACGGTGGGGACCTGTGCCCACTCAGAGAAGGGCACTGCCAGAACTCCAGGGCAAATGCAGATGGCTGTGTGTAAAAGCACGCCCACGCACACACCTGGCACCCTGCAGTGGCTTCTGCATGCACATGTGTCTTGGGTGTTTGCCTATAAAGGCTCTTGGGCCAGGGCCTTGAGGCTGCAGGAGGATCTTTTCATGCAGCCAGTGGGTTGTTGGCACCTGGAAGGCCCTTCTGGGGTGGGGCACTAGGATGACAGCTTATCATGAGATGAGCCCCTGGGGCGCCCCAACTCCTGCTGGCCCCCTGAAGTATCTCACAGGTGGGTACAGGGAGGTGTGGATGGCAGCCCTGCCAGCAGTGCTCATTTCCCACCTGGGAAGGCAGAGAATTCCATCTGGAGGATGCTGAGTTCCATTTAGAATGCTGACAAACCCCACACAGAGCCCCGCTGTACTTCACTGAGATTTGAAACAAGTTCCATGTAGAATCCTCCTTAATCCCCTTCGGTATCTGAGTCATCCCTGGACTGGGGCAGGCTGGGTAGAAAGGAGGCACTGGATGAGGGCTCCTGGGAGTAGGTGTGTTTGGTCTTGTCTCACCTACAGCAGCAGATAGCCCCGTGGCTTGGAGCAGCAAAACCTCCGTGGCAATGGAAGAAGGCCATGTGTGGAGCCTTGGTTTGACTCACTGGAGGACAGGAATGAATGTGGAGCCTCAACCTCCTAGACCTCAAGGGCCCCAGAGGTGTTACATGGAGAGAGAGAGTGTATGTGAAGAAGTCCAAGAGATGTTCTGCTGAAGCCTGGCATAGCACACAGCTTACCCACCCTCTGGGTACCAGGGCTAGATACACTCTCCCATGGCTGCCTTCTCTGCTAACTCCAACTCTATCTTGCCTCTGACCACCATCTAAAGCTACAGGAAGAAACAAATCTAAAGGACTCCTTGGGTGGTGGCAAACTGCCATCCAGTTAGATAAATGTCCTGTGTACTGGGCCGTGGAAGACCTGGGGGAGGGCAGGGCCTGGAGGAGGGAACCATGGTTTAGGAGTTGGAGGATCTGGGGGGTGGGGTGGGCGCGGGCCTCAGCACACAGCCTTTGGTCCTGAGCTGATACAGGAGGCTTTCTCTCTGAGCTCCATCTCCCCCATGGGTCCTCAGCAGCCTGAGTTCAGACCAAGTTTTTGAGGGTTTCCTTTTTCCCTCTGATATCCCTTGTCCGGAGTCTATCACAGATCAGAGCTCAGTAATGACTTTTGGGGCTGAGTTCAAGTTGTCAACACTGTGGTCCCTGGGATCTACCATGTGCCTACAGGAAGCCCACCACAAGTAGCGGTAGGGTTGGGAGACAGAAGACATGATTCTGCTAAGTGCAGTGAACAATGGAGGTGTAAGCTTGGTACAGGGGAAGGGAGGGGATGTGCTGCGGGAGGGGAGTCCAGGGCAGGCAGGTGAATGTCATCTCTCAGGATAGCTGACAAGTGCCACCTGGACTCTGGCTCGGGGATCTGCTTCCTTGGAAGGACTGAAGCCTCCCTCATTGGAAGCCACATCTCTAACAAGCCTACCTTGATGATGTCCTCATTGTCAGACTCGCATTCCACTAGGGCAGAGACATCTAGGACCAGACCGGTCACCTCGATGGCAATGACCTTGACAGGGATGGCCACGGTCCGGCCTGTCAAGATGGCTGTATTGATGATCTCTGTATCCTACATGGAGGAGAGAGGAAGGAGATTGCTTCTTGCCCTCTTCCCTCCTGGAACAAGTCCACGAAGGCCAGGGTTCCTGGCTGCTGCCTCTTCTCAGAGGCATGTTTTTCTCATAGGGTACAATGGTACATGTGTGAAGGGAGAGGCTTCTACCCGACCTCAGGCCCCTCCTCAGGCCCTTCCTTGGACTGCTGCCATGGCCTCAGGGTCCCTTACTCTGCTGCCAACAAGAACTTCTTTCTAGCTCCTACCTCTTCTTTAGAGCATCTTCCAGCCTTCTTGGCTTGGATAGTGACGCAGAGTGCATACCCCTGGTCATCCTGGGTGCCCAGCGACGCTCCCTATAACACCCCAGCCTGTCACCCTCTGCATTCTTTTTAAATCCTTTGTACAAACCACACACATTCCTACGGCTAGTCCTTTGCCCATGAGACCCCTTCTGCCCAGGGCGCCCTGCTCCTTTCTGACAATAGAAGCCTTTCCTCCAACATGCCCTTCAACATTCAACTGCAAGGCCCTTCCTCAGGGACTTCTCCCACTGCTGTCCTTGCTGTCCTCCTCTGTGTGGTGAGAGACGTAGAGCACATCCTCCCTCCCAAAGTGCACATGCACACCTTCCCACAGGCTCGTGGACACAGACATCCGCTGGCCTGCTCACCCGCCGCTCACCATGGCCAGGGGCAGAATGGCCTGCACGTCTCGCTGGATGACCGTCAGCTCTGTAACTGCCCTCTCCAGGTCAGGGAGGGCACCATGGCCACGGTAGTCAATGTGCCACATGATCCTGCGTTTTACTGACTGGCTGGTGAAGTTTTCCATCTCAAAGTCCAGCTGCAGGATCTCCAGGGGACCCTGGCTTTCCCTGCAGGAAGGGGCAGGAAATGGACAGAAGATGAGGGCTGTGAGCCTCCCAGGGGATCTGGCTCCTTTCATGGGGACCCCATCCCTCCTTGGTGGCTGTCCTCTGAGTCCTCTGAGCCTGTCCTGGCTCACCTAGGTGCCTGGGCCCCAGGCCTGGATCTCAGATCACACACAAGACTGCCTTCTCCACTGAGGATCCCCCTAGGCCCCCACTCCCCAGAAGCAGACTCACCAGGGGGGCAAGGGTGTGCCCTGGGCCCAAGCCACATCCACAGTAGCCGTGGAATGCTTCGCCCCAGTCAGCAGTTCCGAGGTCACGTGCCACTGGCCACTCCGAGACTTGGTGCCTAGAAGGGTCACACCCTTCTTGGCCTTCACCCTGCCACAAAACAGGTGGAAGAGGAGCCAGAGGGTCAGGGTGGCACTCAAAGGCTGCCTGCCTGGGCACCGAGCCTAGCTGCAGCTGGAGTAGGGGAGCAGGTGAGTTATCTCATGCTTCACTCCTGGGAGTCTGGTATCACATGGCTGAGCGCTCTGCTGCCGCCCAGCAGGCAGCAACCTCTCCTCCCACGTATGTGGCCTGCATTGGCGACACTGCTTCTGCACAAACCCCACGGCTTTTCCAGAAAGCCTATAAGGACTAGGAACCTCTCCCCTCTCTTAGCTGAGCTATGCCAGATGCAGCTTTAGCTGCACTGAGAAAGGACAACTCCCCTCAGTCTTGGTGGCGACAGCTTTTCAAACAGCTAAAGAAAGGACGGAGTGTACCCTGACTCTCTTTCCTCTTCCTCCCACTGTCGTTTTTGACAATTTGGAATGACCTCATAGCCTGGGCAGCCTTCTCTGGACACTGAACACATTCAAGTAGCATCCTGTGGCCAAGATGGCACTTTAGCTGTATTCCCACCCATGTATAATTGATGCCTTCTTCCTAATTCTATCTGTTCTACTTCCACTAATGTAGCCTGAGATTATTGATGAGTAATCTAACTCCTTCATGTTTAGATACCAGTCACTGCATCAGGTAAGCCTCTTTCCAGGAATATGTGGCTCTTTAAAGTATAATGCTCAGAAGGGAAGGTGTCTCTGTTACTCTTCTCTTGTTGCTGGGACAAATACCCAACACCCCAAATGAAGGAGAGAAAGGTTTATTTAGCTCCGTCAGTGGAGGTTTCAGTCCATACTCAGCTGGCTCCAAGGCAGAGTGGCATATGGCAGAAGGCCGCTCTTCATGGTGGCAGCAAAGAGCAAGACAGAAAAGGAAGTGGCAGCAGCTTAGGCAGCTAGCCAGCCTCTCTTCCCCTTTTACAATGTACTGCAGATTACCTGCTCCAGGGCAGGTGCAGCATCCACACCCACAATAATCTATCACAAACTCCAGAAGCCACCCCATGACCGTGTGAGGCTTTGGGGGGGACACCTATACACAAACCATAACAGAAGCAATACCCAAAGAGGCTGGAGGCCCATGCTGCTTGTTTGGGGCAGCATTTGCAGGGGGGCTTTTTATGTCCTCAGAACCCCTACCCTGACATGATTCAAACCATGGATCCCCACAGTGAAACATCATTGTATGATGTGGAGTTGGCACATTACTGAAGACACCTTTGAATTCATGAACTGTGTTATTCTCAAGACATAGAAAGAATTAGGCAAGTTTTCTCCCAACTCTAGGGTCAGGGTCAATGGCCCAAGAGGCACACATTCCTACTTTTTGATGAGGGGTGCTCTCTGGTCTCTATGCCATCTCTTGGGCCTCTGTCCCATCTGTAAAATGGGAGAATTGCACCCGTTTCAGCCTAAGTGCCTTTGCAGCCCAATGTCATCATTCTGCACGCTCTGCACAGGAAAACCAACTCTCCTTTACGTTGACTCCCTTTGTGTGACTGCAAACCCACAGGTAAGAACACAGAGCCTCAAGGGAGGGCAATATCTCCTTGGCTTCTCTAAGGCTAACAGGAGAGCTAGGCTTTTGGAGGGCATGCAGTTGGGACCCTGGGAAGGGGTCAGGGAGACCTCTGGCTTTGGAAAGGAAGCTGGCCATGATCCCAACCGCCAACACCCACACCCCTACCTGAGAGTGAAGTGCTCCACGCTGGGGGTGGAGGGCGAGGAGGAGTTGGGGGCCAGGTAGAGGAGGATACTGAGCACCTCCCCGGGCTTGAGGGGCCGGTCCGGCAGGCGGATCACCAGGTTGCCGTCCAGCCGGTGCTCCTGCAGCGTCCTCTGTGGCGGTGGGCGGAATAGACTAATGCTGCCTATGCGCAGCAGCGGGTGCTGTGTGGGACTCTCTGCCCGTGAGCCCATGCCCTGTCCGGGGCCCCGCCGTGAGCCCCCACAACCGCCTGCCGCGTCCGGGGCGTGCAGCGTGTAATAGAGTTCTGCCTGCTGGGCCTCGCTAGTCACCTCGGGCTCCAGTCCATCTGGAGACTTGCGGCGAGCGCTTGGTGGCACAGCAGGCGCTGGGGGCCCGAACCAGGCCAGGGGCAGCTCAGCGCGCACCAGACAGGTGGCCAGGCCCCCGCTGAGACGGCAGGAACTCTTGACCTCGCGGGCATCACGGAAAGCGTGCAGGCGGACACAGGGCAGCCGCTCGGTGACGCCGAAGTCGTCCCAGTCACGGCCAGCCACGTAGAACAGCACCTGCGCCACAGGCTGCGAGGCGGGCACGCGCGCGCGCACTATGAAGGCGCGTACCTTCCAGTTGACTGTCAAGCGCTCGGGGATGTCCAGGGTGCTAGACGGCTGCAGGAGCTCTCGTGCCACCACCTGGCTGGTGCTGAAGGGTCCCAGGGACACGTTGAGGACCGGCAGCTCCTTGGTTTGGAACACCACGAAGGGCTCAGAGCGTTGTAGGGAGCCATTGGACACTGCTGGAGACGGGGGCCGCACCTCTCGCAGGAAGAAGGCCAGCCTCGTGTGGGACAGGCGGTAGCTGACCGGCAGCACTGGGCTGGCGTGCGGGCCCGGCGGGGTGGGGCTGGCTGAGTGGGAGCGGCAGGAGGCTGGAGACAAAGAGGCCTGCAGTTAGGAGAGTCTGGGCTAGGCCTGCAGAGTCCCCCGCCACCATGACGCCCACCCCAACAGACAGATCTGCTCCCCAAGCCCAGCAGGTTGCCCGTGGCGCTGGGTACCAAGTCTTTGCTGGTATGTTAATTCCTCTCTCGTCTTTATATCCCTCCGCTTTGCAACCTAGGGGTGCAGCTCAGCTCCCCACAAAGCCTTTTGGAGCCTGAAAGAGGTTCTGTACCTGGTGTCTGCAGGCCCGGCGGAGCAGTGTGCAGATTGTTTCTCCCTCCCAGTGCTCTTGGGAGGGCTTTCTGAAGTCCCCTGCATGAAGGGCTGAGCAGGGCTCCCGCACCAGGCAGCGGTAACTCTCACTGTGGCCTGCACCTGCTGTGTCATGAGCTCAGGGCTTGACCAGCGCCTGCTGGTGTGAGCCTCAGGCCCTTGCTTTGGGGTAGGACTGTTATGGTCCCCATCAGTGAATTTGCTCTCTTATCAAGAGCTTTATTTTTGAGCACCTGTACCAATAAAAGTACTAATGTGCAAGGCACACACAAGGAGGCAACCCAAACTCTCTGGGCAAAAGGGCCAGCAGCAGGATTTGAACCTGGGGCTATCCGACTCTCAAACCCTAGCCCTTTACCGTACCAGCTGTCTCAGATGGCGCAGTGATGGTGAACCTTTTAGAGACAAGTGTGCAAAGTGCAGCTCAAAACCCACTTATTTATCCCAAGGTGCAATGCTGCAGTTAAACCCGCATACTAAGATTTTAGTTTTGAAAAAAAAAAGCTTATATATTAACATCTTTTTGTCTAAAAACAAACAACATGTGTGCCATAGGTTTGTCAACCCTGGAATAAGGTCTATAGAGACCTCCCACTCCTCTTCCTTCTCGCCACACTCATTGTGAACAGGAAAGTTGGTGCTCAGTTTCCCAGATCTAAAAGTAGGCCTTGTGTTGGCCAGCTCCTTCCTCCCTTCCACTTCCCACCCCTGCCCAGGATGCTGCCAAATCCTAGCAATTCTGTGTATTGGCTCGTGGTTCTGTCCTGCAGGACGCTGCCTCTGTTTTGGCATCATTCATGTTGAGATGGTCATGTGACACTGCCTAACTGGGGCCCTCCTGACCTCTCCCACCCTCTCTCCAATATCCCTTTGCCTCTGTGGTGGCCATAGTGGTCCATCCTGTGTGCAGTGCAACCTTGGTGCTCCTCACTGTGAGCTGAGCACCTGGTGGCGCTGTCAAGGACCAGGAAAGATCCACAGTGCGGTCCTGAAGCTGGGGAGCTTTTATGGGTCTTCCAGGAACTTTCTAAGTCATGGCCCTTGAATTTAAATCAGTGATGCTACTGCCAGTCTTGCAGTGTGCTGTGTTGCCATTTGCTTGGAGGATCAAATGGGGGAACACTACAAATTGTGCAACAAATGCAAACATGTGTAGGTATTGTCGAAGAGTTTCTTTCTCCTGCCTGCATACAAAATCAAATCCAAACTGGGCTCCCGCCTGAGTTTGGTCTTCAGGGACTTCTGCATGTGGCCCCAGGTTCCTGCTTTCCTTGGGCTGCTCTTCCTGAGCCCCACTGGCAAAGTAGCTGGACAGCTTGCAGCCATCACTGTCCCTGGCATTGCATTGTCTCCGCTCCTTTGCTTTTCCCTCTGCATCCAACTGTCCTGTTACAAATCTTACTCTTCCCTGAAGGTCCAGCTCCAATGCCACCCTCTCCAGGAAGCCCTTCAGGATATCCCCTCGGCTCCTGTGAGTTCCCCTAAACTCTGTTATTCTCAGAGGGTTTTCTCATCACTGGGGCTGGAAGCTGCTTATCTATCAGGCCTCACCCCAAGCAATCCTTCATGAGGCCATAGTCAATCCATACTGGGTGATTTGGGGACATCTCTGTCTCAAATAGGAGACTGTAGGTTGGTGCTAAAGACTACATGCAGTCCTTGCATATTCATCATTTTACCATTGTCACTTGAATGTTGACAGCATCCAAACGTCCATACCCAATTACTCACCAGGGCAGTGAACTAAGAATTCTCTGTTCTCAGAGACCCAGTGTATCTATCCTGTTTTAAGTATCTGCAGGTTAATTTCCTTATTCAAAAACAAGGCAGTTGGTGCCGCAAAGGCTCTATAGGTCCACCGTGAGAGGAGTGGTCCTCTGTCTCATCTCTTCGCCTTAGGGCTCCTGCTGAGCAGCCCTCAGGACCTGCAGGGCCCCTGGTCCTCATGGTGGCCCATCACCCCTGGCTGCCCCGCTACTACTCAGGAGGTGCTGCTGCAGCTTGCAAGAAGCCTGGCTGTTGCTGGAGCAGAGGTGGATGCTGGAGTCTGCGATGGAGTCAGGAAGCTGTCTGTAGAGAGGAGACTGTCCTGCCTGGTGCCTGGATGGCATCATCCCCCGGCTATCCCTCTTCCTGAGGCCGTATCCCTGCAGCCTGCTGATAGGGCCCAGCCAATCCAGGTAATGTCCTGAGCGAGGGAGTTGGCAGGAAGCAAGAAGCAGGCAGAGGCTTCACGCTCCAGGTCAAAGTTTCTTTCTGCCACAGGCTCCCTGGGAAAGTTTCTTCCCATTTGGAGCCTCAGCTTCACCTGCCTCAGTGGGATGTTGACAGTGGCCAAGGGACTAAGAAATAGGACATGCTCTGGGAGCTGTAGAGCTGACTGCAGAAGGTGGGCTCTGCTCACATGGGGGATTCCAGGGCCTATGGGTACTGGGTCTGGGCTGAAGACCCATGTTTGTCCGTTGTGCTTGGAGAAGGGCAACTGAGATCCGGCAGGCTGTGAGTGCTCACAATGCAGGGTGGGGTGAGGGAGGTCAGAACACTGACCCTGCCCTGCATAGCCATCCCCGGGAGCCCCCAGAGGCTGCTAAGTGGCACTTAGTCTCTTTTGCCCCCTCTCTAAGCTGATGGCTGACCATCTGGACCCCTCGAGGGTACAATGGGGGTGGAGGCCACCAGATGGGCACCAGACTCAGAGGAGCGTGAAGGAAGGGACTGGGGAAATCTGTGCGCACAACCCCTCTGCTTCCTGGGGTGCAGAACTGGTCTGGCAAACCCAAGGCTGGAGATCAAACTGCTCTTGTTGCTCTCCAGATCTGCCGAGCCAGTGTCTCTGCCTGGGGCCTCAGCTGTCCGCTTCCCTTCACCCTGAACTTTCTCCTCTTAAAATCACACATCCCTATTTGTCTTTGCAGTTTATTCAGGGCATCTTTCCTGTCCACCCTGTCTACAGTGCCCCCTGGTCTCTCTCCAGCTCCTTTCCTGCTTCGTTTCCTTGAGGGCAAGCACAACCACCCAACTTCATATGAAATGCACATGTCTGCTGCTGGGGCCCACTGGGAATGGATCTGCATGCCCACACAGCCATTGCTTTGCTTGCTGCTCAACTCTGGTGCTTAGAACAAGGCCCAGCGCATAGTAGGTTCTATACTGGTGCTTGCTGGAAGAATGAGATTCTCTGATGAGCTGTCTGTCACTGACTGGGATGCGGGGGAGCAAGGAACCCATCAACAAGGTGTCCAAGAGGACACTGGATGGCCACTGGAGAGGGTTCCTGGCACTGGGCCCTAGTGGCTCTTGTCCCCTTTCAGCAACATTGCAGAAGAGGACAAAGAGTTTCTGATGAGGATCTGATGAGGATCTTCCTCTGATGAGGAAGTACATATATTATGGAAGCAGCTACAATTCTAAAAGGGGAGCCAGGGAAGACGGTGAAATATTAAGTTTCATATTTATGTCATTAAGAAGCACAGCACCACACCCCTGGCACCCCTGTACATCATTCCATCTTTCTGGGGTCCCGAGGTCCCCCTGTGGGTGGAGGAGGTTGGGTCCCTAAGGCCCTAGCACTAATTAGTCTCTGCTGTCTAACTTGTTTGTTCTGCAGCCAGAAAGAAGGTGCAGGTTTTCAGGGACACTGTGCACCTGCCTATCTAAGCACGCGCCTGGGTTTGAGTATGTGCGTGTTAACTCACATGCCACCTGTACTTCAGCCCTGAGCTGTGGCCACTGTACATCGTGGAGCTTGACATGAACTTGGGGAGAAGCAGCTGCCTGAAGCCTGCGTGAAGGAAGGTTAGGCAGGTTGGTGGGATCAACAAAAAGACTAGACAGAGATCAGGCCAGGCCCAAAGTCAGTGAGGGGAGAGCGGAGAGAGGGGCTTCAGAGATGTGTTGGGTGGAAGTGACTACTTGGACCCACCTTGGACACACTCATACAAAGGAGTTGCCTGTAACCTTCACTCTGATGGGGGAGTGGGTGCATGCAAACACACCCCCCACGCGCATGTGCACACAGGGGCTGGCATGTGTGTTCATCCCTCGGCCAGGCAGGGTGCCCACTGCAGCTGCTGGCATGGTTCTGAACCCATCCTGACTCTGCTCCCAGACCCAAGGCCTTCCTCCCACCAGCTTCCCCTCAAACAGCACAGGCTTGGTCCTATCTTCCGTGGGCGGTTCTGCTCTGCCTCGGGCCTCAGGAAGCACCTGAATGCTTGGCCCCTTGTCCCTGTTGCCATCTTCTGTAGAAAAGACTTCTCTGGCTCAGGATCAGGTGTTACGGGCTGCATTTTGTCCCCCTAGTCCATATATTGAATTCCTAATGCCCAGTGTCTCAGAATGTGACGGTTGGGAGCTAGGGTCTCTACAGGGAGAATGAAGTTAGAAGGAGGCTGTCGGGGCTCTTACAGCAGGGTAGCTAGTGTCCTTATACAGACAGAGCAGGACACAGGTAGGTGCAGAGAAAATGTGTTGAGGCAGAGGAGACAAAGGGCAGGAAGAAAGCCCTGTGCAGGAAGGATGCTGCCGTGCCTGGGCCTTAGGTTTCTGGCCTCCAGAACTGTGAGAGATGCATTCCAACTGCCTAAGCCAGTGGAATGGTGGCACTCTGCCATGGCAGCCCCCACAAATTAGTACACAGAGATTGGCTATCTCTGCCTCTCACTGCTTCAGTTTCCCAGGAAGAGCAGAAGCACCATAGAGGGGAGGAAGAGCTGCAGAGCTCATCCTTGCAGATAGGGTGGCAATGGTGATGGAGCTGTTCCTTGCCCTCCCCACATCCCGAACCCTAGATGGACTATGCCTAGCAAGCGACCCTTCCCACAGGGACCGGACCAGCTCTATGCAGCCCACCAGTGAAAGAGATAGGAAAGAGACAGGACTAGCACAAGACCTCTGAAGGGCATCTAATCCACCAGAACCTAAGAGAAGACTTGCATGAGAGGGTGGGGCCCAGGCTTGGCCTCATCCCTGCAACTCCTCCAAGAGCACCTCGCCAGCCCAACCTCTCTCCATTCCCTTCTTCCCTGGCAGCACTGGTGCTGGCGAGGTACAAATCATCAAAGAGCCCTTTCCACCATGGTAGGTATGAGCTTGTTTTTTCCCCCATGCTTGCCTTTGCAGCAGCATCCTGGGATATGGGTTGACAATGGAGGCGGACCAGCTATGCATAGTGCAAGGTGTGGCACACAAGAGGCTCTACCAATGTCAGTTCTGCCTCTCTATGAGCCCCAGGTACCTGGACAGGGCAAGTGCATGGACACAGTCTCATCCCCTTTCATCTCAGGTTGGCCGTAAGGAGGTGGGGGCCACCCCCAGATGGCCATTCTCCAGATTCAGAGGTCACCACCTGCTCCTGTTGAGTGCACAAATGAATCTCTTGGAGGAGACTAAGGCCGGTATGTGTGAGGGGGTGTCTCTAGCTACCTCCTGGCTCTAATCAAAATCAGATGCCTCCTGCTTATGCCTCTAATTGTCCCCAAATTAAAACTAATCACTTGCAAATCAGAAAAAAAATGTCATTAGCTTTGGTGCATTTGAGGCTGAGGGGCTCAGCAGGGCATGGCAACAAGGCTGAAGGGTGCTGGGCTGCATTGTGAGAGAGCTTAGCCTGCTCACCTGTGTGTGTGTGTGTGTGTGTGTGTGTGCGCGCGCACAGGTATATATGCACACATGCACAATAGGTATTGGTGTTTTGGGATGTTTTAACACTTGCTGCTGAACTCCTCTGAGCACAAGAACCAGCTGGAACAAAGAAAATAACAGCAAAGAAAGGCAAGGGACTGATCCAGGCTGATACTCAGAATTTCCAAGGGACAGTCCTGGAAATCTGTGTGTTTATGTCAGGCATTGCTATCACCATAGAAGGTTGGGAAACAATGCTAAGTAGGAAGCGCTGGTGAAGGTGCTAAAGAGGTTGTGACTCACACAGTGTAAAGACAGCACTGTTGACAGTAAGAGATAGGAACCCAGAGTCTAGAACAATATCTGGGCCATTGAGATCTCAGGAAAGTCTTCTGTGTCAAATCTATGAATGAATGAATGAATGAATGAATGAATGGATAAATGAATGAATGAATCAATGAATGAATGAAACAATGAATGAATGAATGAAACAATGAATGAATGAATGAAACAATGAACAATGAATGGTAGGAGCAAAAGCCATGATAATTCAGGTGTGAGAGCCTTAGTGGTCATGTAGTTTATGATCAGGAGGCCAGAGGTAGCTATGTCAGTGAATCTTCTTCAAGCCAGACTTGGAGGGCCACAGGAGTTGTATGATCTAAGAGTGCACGATGGACTGACCCTGGGGACACACTCTTGTCCCCACAGATCCACAGTGGAGGAAGTGGAAACCAAATATGCATAGAAAAGGGCTGTCACCTGGGAGGAGGGAGGCCTGCTTCTCCTTGGCTGGCCGGTAGGTCCAACCTGGTGTGTCATTTCTGTTTCCTACTTCCCCGGAGGTAGTAGTATCAAGGACCTGTTCTTGGGAGCAGAACATTGTCATAAGAAAAACCTAGCTCTTGGAAAAAAACACAGCTTTTTTTAAAAATGGGCAGTATGAGGGGTTAACAAAGGCTTAAAGAAATGCGGCACTGCCTTGTCCCACTGGTAAAGAGTCGACCGGCAGAATGTTCGAAAAGCAATTTACAAATAGACATGAAACGCAGCCTTGAAAATGTTCATGCTCCTTAACCTAGCAAATCCCTCTTAGGGAATCCAGTGAGCAGAAACCCGCTCAAGGATTTACATGGAAAGATGTTTGCTGAGATGTTATGCCCCATTGTGAAAAATTAGAAACAGCCTAAAAATGCCTAAAAGTAAGTAGGGTTGGGCTACGCAAATGCAAACACGCAGGAATGGATACAGGTGTCCGTTATAGATCAAGTTTTCCAAGAAAGTATTAGTCAGATGGAGAAACACCAAAAAGAGTGAGCCGATAAGGCAGGCGCAGCATGGCTAGAGGCGCGATGCTAGTTTTATCTAAAGAGAAGTGGACGTCAGCAAGCAATGCATCAAAATGCTGATGGTGGCTTTCTCTGGGGGTAGGGATTAGGGGTGATTGTTAGTTTTTATTTGATGTTTTTCTGTATTTTTCACTTGCCTGCAATGAACATGCATTGTTTTTAAAATTCGAAGAAAAACAATAAATGCCTTTAAAAATGAAGAAATGTGTTGGAAGCTGTTCCAAGAATGAAAATAAAGAAAAAAAAAAAGGAGACAAGAACTTGTGTGTGTTTGGAGTCCTTTAAGCTCGCATTTAAGTCCCAGCTCTGTGATATCTTTTAGCTGTGTGATCTTAGGAAAATGACTTAATCTCTCTGAGTGTTGATTTCTATCACCACAAAGTGAGGATTGAAGAACCTAGTTCATAAAGTTGTCATGGTTAATTAAATAAACTGCTTGACACCGTCCCTGGTACAGTCGACGCTCAGGGTTCATTTGTTCCTTCTCTAACTCATTCATTCAACACGTGTTGGTTACTCAATTCTGAGAGGAGGGAAATGCTGACCTGCTTTTCTCCAGCACTTGGTGCACTGTCTGGCTGTTGGCAGGTCCTTTGTCAACATCTGTTATAGCAAACAGGACAAGTAAGAGATGACAGGCACACAAAGCCGTGTCCCAAGGGTCTTGGAAGAGTTATAGAAGCTGGAAGAAGCGCTAGCAGCTGGGCCTAGCAGCCAGCTCTGTAATGTTGGCCACTGGCCTGCTATATGAGCTGGGGCAGGCCCCCTCCCCTCTCTGGGCCTCAGGCTCCTCACCTGGGGGAAGAGGATAGTACCTGTCTTGATGTCACAAGGTGACCTAGGAGTGGGCTGGGGTCATGTGTGCGCATAGTCCTGTGGCTTCTGACTAGGTGGAGGTGGCTGGATCAAAGCAGGTGACAGCTGGGCCTCCCCCTCCCCACTAGAACAAGGACCCTGCTTCAGCATAGTATCTTGAGCAAAACTGCCCAGCTGGGGAGCAAGCAGGGCTCAGATCTAGCCCGGCCCTGCCCAGCTCTCCAGGTCCAGCATGGGGCTGCTTCTGGGGTTGTCTGACCACAGAGATGCGGTCCCTGTGGGCGTGTCCCCACTCAAGGCTGGAGCACAGTGAGCCATCCTGGGATGGGGGTAGAGGCCCAGAGTAGGGGCAGAGGGAAGGATGCCTCCCGGAGGTGTTGGGGGGGGGGGAGAGAGAGAGAGAGAGAGACAGAGACAGAGACAGAGAGACAGAGATAGACAGAGACAGAGAGAGACAGAGAGAGACAGAGAGAGAGAGAGAGAGAGAGAGAGAGACAGAGACAGGCAGACAGAGACAGGCAGACAGAGACAGACAGAGAAATAGACAGAGATAGACAGATAGAGAGGCAGAGACAGAGAGACAGATGGAGAGAGACAGAGACAGAAAGAGAGAGGCAAACAGAGAGAGAGAGAGAGACGGAGACAGACAGAGACAGACAGAGACAGAGAGAGACAGAGACAGGGAGATGGAGACAGAGACAGAGAGAGGGGTGCCTCGCCATGGAGCTATGGACCCCATTTCTGGGCCCTCCTCAGGGCAGGCTGTCTTCTTCCACAGACTCCTCTGACCTTCATCTTGCCAGCAGGATGTGTGTGCTGGCGGTTTGGCTGGATGAGGACTCGTGGCCATGAATCCTTCCTAGCTGACTGCATGGACTACTCCCATGGTGACAGTGATGGGTGGGAGGAAGGCCACCAAGCTCCAGCTACCCCAGAGCCCCCTGGGGGCCCTGGCTCACCCCCTGGCAGGCTGTAAGGCCTGTCCTCTGCCCCCCCCACGCTGGATGAAGTCCAAGGCAGAAGTCAGGCAGCGGGGGGGGGGGAGGGCCCCGCCCAGACCTCCAAGCTGCTCTCTAGCAACTGTCCTTCCTGCCTTCTGCCCTGAAACTCGCACCCCTGAGCAGAAGAAACCTCAGGGTCCCTCCCTTGAATTTTAGAGGAGGAAACGGGTCAGGAAGGTAGGAGTCAGACTGGCCCTGCCATTTACCAGTTGTGTGATCGTGGGCAGGTGAATTCACATTGTTCCACCATGGCTTCATAGATGGTAAGATGGGGTGAAAGCACCTCTTTCCATGGTTGTTTTTGGAATGAACGGCCTGTGTTATAAGAGGAGCCTGTGCCTGGCTCCCGGAGAGCCCTCTGGGAGTTAAAAGTTAACTATTGTTTGGGTGATTTTGTCATAATCATTAATGAGCCCCCACAATGCCTCTGGAGTGCAGGCCCAAAGACCCTCAAGCCCCATGGCCAAGTCACCCCTCTCCAAATGGAGCCCCAATACTAATCTTCTTGTGCCTGCTGAGGGCAGGGACCCCGATGCTTTCTTTGTCCCTGGCACCTTGCACAGATCCTTTGTCTGTGTTCCTTGCTGAACAGAGAATGTATGAAAGAATGACAGGGTGGCCCTGGGAAGTGGTGTCCACTAGTGCACGTGCACGCGCGGGTGCGAGCACGCACGCGCGTGTACACAGACACACACACACACACACACACAGCCTTCCTTGCAGGCACCCTTGCCATACTGCAGTGTGGGGCCTCAGCTCTCACTCCTTTTGGTCCCCCAGCCTACAGCTTTCCACCTGACCAGAGGCCGACGGAATGAGGGAGAGCTAGAGGAGGAGCAGCGTGGAGCTGGAGCCTGGACATCCGATGGAGAGGACAAGCAGCTCAAGTAGCATGAGAGCCTTCGCTGCTCCCTGAGAGCCCAGAGGTAGGTCAAGGGCAGGCTGTTCTTGGACTCCTTGTCTTGCTTCTGGGGACACCAGAAGACTGGGAAGGAAGACTCCCACAGTTCTTGCAGCGCCATACCAGAACCCGGTTTTCATTTCCCAGCTTCCAGATGGTTCTAGTGACACCTGGCCGTGACCTAGAGTCAGCCACCGGGCAGAAAACAACCCATAGGAAGCTCGAGGAAGGCTTCCCAGTCCCGGGAGACTGGAGGCGCCAGGACCCTTCCTCTGCACTCTCTATGCTATAGGGCTCTGTGAGCCACAGCAGGTGGGGGCAGGGAGGACGGTGGAAAGGGATGAGATGATGTGGAGCCCAGGGCCTATAACGTATACAACTCCAGTTGTTCCTGGGCCCAAGGTCCCAAGGCAGGAGGGATGTAGAGACAGGAGGCCTGTGCTTCAAGGAGAGGTCCAGGCAGTGGTGGGTATCAGCTGAGGGACAGAAGCCTGCTCCCCAGCACAAGGCCTGCTCTGGGAGGGCCCTGGGGTGGGCCGCCAGTGCAAGTGCTCAGCAGCAGGGCCTCCAGCAGCCCCATGGAGACCAGGAGGCTGGCATCACCAGTCCAGCAGTACTCATCTCTGGAACAGCTCTCTTATTTCTGGAAATTTGGAGCTACCTCCCCTTTACCCCAGCAACAACCTTCAGGGGCACAGCTTTGCCTCTCACCCTCTGCCTGCCTGGTTGTAATGGATCTGACCCTGGCTGCCTTTAGGATGGGGCGGGGTGGTGGGAAGAATCAGAGGCTCATGAGTTCCCCCGGTCTGCAGTCAGCCCACGTGTGGGTATGGAGAAATAAGTGGTCCGTGGCCATAGACCTTTGTTCCTACGTGTCCCCAGCAGCCACTGCCTCTGCCAAGCCAGGCCTCTCAAGGTGGGGATCCCTATCAAGCCTGCATATGTGGTGCCCCACCTCTATACCAATACCCTATATCCTGTGCCCAGTTGGGTTTCCCGATTTCCTTAGGGATTCTGGGAAGACTGAGATGAAGGCAGAGGAATTGCTCCTGGAAGGCCTTTTGGAGACAGAAGGGTTGGCCAGTCCCCATTATCAGCTGACAAACGCCAAGAACTGAGGGCAGAAAAGAGGGTGCTCAGCAGCTGTGGGGTGAGCTCCCTGGGACAAGTAGCGGGAGGACGTCTGCAACCCCCCATGGTCACCTTAGGCTGGAACTTCCGCCTGAAGGGCCTGGAGCCCTGACGTACTCTGCAGCCTACCCAGCCCAACAGTGCTTCTTAGGTTCAGGCCTGAGGCTCTGTGGGAGGGAAAGAGAGGGAACTAAACAAGGAAGAGGAGTGGAGTAGGGATGTAGGGCAGCCAGAGGGAGGGGGAGGAAGGGTCCTACACAGAACTCAGGAGGTGAGCTAAGAAGGAGAGCAGAGAGGAGGGAAAGCTGTCCAGGGGGTGGCCGCCCAAGGGCTGCAGAAGAGGAAGAGAGGGGAGCAGGCAGGGCCAGGCAGAGACTGGAAGGACCAGGCAGCAGGAGCACGGGGGAGGGGCGCTGGAGTTACACTAAATGACTAATGTGCATTATCCTAATTATAGCGGAGCAAGCTGAGCCTTCCCACTGGCGCAGCCGCCTGCATCTCCTAATAAACAATTAGCCCGCAAACAACAGAAAAGGAAAGTGTGTGTGTGTGAGAGAGAGAGAGAGAGAGAGAGAGAGAGAGAAGAGAGAGCACATGCCTGCAGTCAGTGGGGGCGGGGGCTGGAGCTGGGCCCTGAGGGCAGCACTTTCGGAAAAGCTGGGAGCCGTGGGCAGCAGGCACAGGACCCTAGCAGTGTTACAGTGGGCCAGGGAGTGGGCGCAGCCTCCTGAGTGCCGGGCACTGAGCTGAGTCTGCTGCTCACCCCTTCATCATAACTCCCAGGAAATGGCATCCTTATTATTATTTTTTTTTCCCAGCAAAGGAACCAAAATTCAGAGAGGCTAAGAGGCTTGCCCAGGGCCTCATGGCTGGGGTTGGTCTCCATGGACCATCCTGATCTCCTGCCTTGGTCCCGTTTCCTGGGAGTACTGGAGTCTGTCTCCACGTGACGACTAGGCATCTGGACTCCCTGCATTGAGTTCCTAGCCTGAGCTAGAGTGGGGATGATTCCGAAGGTGCTGGCGGTCCACAGTCCATAGTGCACCTGTGTGTGGATGAGCTCAGGTGCGCTGACTGTGGTACCCCATTTTAAATGAAACCCAAGAAGGAAAGACACTCATTCAGGGACCCAGTAGTTCAGTGGCAGGTGGGGCTGGGGACTCCCATCCCTAGGTGGGGCTCTGCGAGGCTCCAAGGCTGACCATCCCACCACAGCCCTGCTGGGAGCTGCCAGCAGGGAGGTGGAGGTATCTGTGCCTCTCCAGGGCAGAGTGAAGGCACAGCCTGAGCCTCTGGGCACCTACATCTGAGGGAGGAGCCACTGTCCTCACCCTTCACCGGCCCCCTGTACAGTGCTCAGGGCTATAGCCTGGTTTTCTGACTCTGTTCCAGGCCCCCCACCTCCTCAGCACCCTCCTGAGCTGCCCCAGGCTGCAGTGTGGGGGTGCCTTGTGGCCACCTGCAAGCACAGCGCCGGCCTCAGCTTGCATCTGTGGACGGGTAGGGTGACCAACTCCTCTTGGATTATCTGGGGCTGTGAAAATTCCTTAGTCCTGGGCAAGCAACAATAGTTGGCTGACTTGAGATCAAGGCTGTCTCCCCCTCTGTCCCACGATGTGTGGGGACAGGGCCCAAAAAGACTGGAGGGTGCAGGAGTAGCTGAGCCTGGGGGTTGTCCCATATGGGGGCAGGGTTGGCTGCCCCTGAAGGACCTGCCTGTCTGTGGGGTGGGAGAGTATTGGGTAATGGGTACTAGCCTTGGTGAACCCCAGTTTCAAAAGGGGGCCAAGAAACCCACATATCCCCAGTGGCTGTGGAGGGTAAATATGGGGCCCACGCTAGCACTACTAGACCCTCTCTACTGGCTCCTTCCTGCCCTGGTCAGGCCTCTACACCCGGGCTCGGTGGCACCTAGCAGACGCATGGTGGGCATTTCTAATGGACTGCCAAATGGCCTCAAACCACCTGCTTCAGATACAAAGACAAAGGTCCAAGGTGGAGAAAAACCACCCAGGGTCTCACAGCCTTGTCTCCTTCCCCCTGCTGCCTCCTTGTTGCCCTTCTTCCTGCTTTGAGAGTCATTTGCTGTCCTGCTTCCTGGCTTGTCCCACATTAGGAGCATTTCCTGCACCCACCTGCTCTCCCGTTCTCTCCTCCCACCCCCTAACCCGAACCCCAAGCATCTCCAGCCAGGTGCTATTTGCCCCTGTGCTTCTGTCCATGATATTCCTTATGCTCTGTTCCCCACACACGCTGCCTGGGCGGTGCCACCTCTGCCCAATTGTTCCCAGATGCCTCCTCCAGTCCGAGGCCTTCCTCGACCACCCCCAAGTCTGGATTAGCCCCGGCATCTCATGTTAGCCACACACACCCGTCCCTCTGGGCTTCCGGTCTGCGATGGGGGCACTGCTGAGGGCAGGAACTGACCAGGTCTGTCCCTATGTGAGACGAGTGTAACGATGCTCAAAGACATTCAGCAAATAAATATTTATTCAAACCTCTCTTCAAAGCCCCTGCTGGGAGCTGCCAGGGAGACAGAGATAAAGAAGATAGTTTCTGCCCTTAAGGAATTTGCTGGCTAACAGGGAGACCAGACAAGTACATAAATAACCACTAAAAGGTGGGAAGTGCTGTGAGCCTTCCCCAAGTGCGTGGCTCCCTGGTGCTCTAAGAGGAGCCGCTGCCCACGCAAGATGCCTGCGTGTTCAGAGCAGGAGGCCGTGAGCACAGGGTCTGGTGGAATGGGTGGAGACTGGCAGCAGTACAGGTGGGGAGAACAGGGCGGCGAGTGGGGCTGGAGGCAACAGGCAGCTCTGGCCCAAGCGGCAAGTAACGAGGAAACTGGGCAATGAGACGGGATGGGCAGGCAGGAGGGCAAAGGCTCTGAATGCCCAGCTGAGCAGCCTGTGTTTATTCTGAAACCTATTCCTTGGAACTCTGAGTCTCTGTGGGAGAACCCCAGGTCCCAAGGCAGCTTTGTCTTCGTGGAAGTTCACATAGGCTGTTGTTTGATTACTGGATTCTATGTCTGCGAGTTTGCCCACTGGTCCCCAGCAAAGGAGGGCTGCTAGGGCTCTTGCGTGGGGGCCTTGTAGCTCGAGCAGGTGCTTCCCCCATTCTGCATGCTCTCACACAGCAGGGCAAAGGCAGGATGACAGCAAAGCTACAGCTCCAAGGGGCTGGCATATAGCTTGAGAAGCAAGTGTTCCAATTAATTTCCTGAGCTACGTTATCGCAACAGCCTGTCAGGCTGGCTAGTCTCTCTGAGGAGGAGGGACAGCTCCCTGCCCAGGGCTCTGCACCACAGCAGTAGGTAAAGGCACACCTCCTTGCTCACCAACAACTTTCCTGCTGACAGGTGAATTCCTATATCTCCTTCTTCCTCCACACAATACTCCTCCTCTTTCTTCTTCTACCTCAATGCCTCCCCGGGCCTTCCCCCAGCTCCTCCTGTGAGGGACACGTAGAGCACAGGTGGCCACAGACATGACTCCCTAAATTTCCACGACATGGTTCCTCATTTCTGCTTAAAGCAAATCACTCAAGGTTTTGTTAAAGGATTCTACAATTCCGCCTCCTCCTGGAAGCCTGTCCCAATTGCACAGAGGCAGGTGGTTATGATTCTTTTCTCTCTCATGCCTGGAAGTCTAGGGTGAGAATGATTCATGGATCTGGGCCCCAACTCCAGGGAAGAAGAGAGCCTACATGATTCAGGACATCAGCAGTGAGGGCTGGAATGGAGGCAGGGGCTTCTACGTCCTGTCCTTACCACCCACCCCATTCTGACCCTGAACATCAGCGCGAGTCTTCAACTAGCCACACATGAGAGTCCTTACAGCCCTCAAATTCTGGAAGAGGCCACAGAACACAAGATCACTTCCTCTTCAATACCAAGGCCACTGCTCCCCTGGCAGGGTTACACTGATGTGCTCTGAAATGACCAGCTGGGACTTGCTGCCGAACACCTCTGGCCCTCAGTTCTGAGGGGAAGAGACAGGAGATCAGAAAACAACGTTGGCTCCAGGGATTCACTATGCTCTCCTGCTTGTGGTCAGGTCAGAAGTTACTGCCTTGAATGAGGGCTGTTAAGTGGTCATTCCATCTGGGACATACCATTTGTCAACAACGTTAAGATAGCACAGTGTGCGCCGAGCACGTGGTGACGTCAAGGGCCTTGCATTCTCCACCTTCCTTCCTCCCACCTGGGATGTATCCCCAATCTCAGCTCAACTCAGAAGGACCCTGCCTCTCTGTGTGTTGGAGAATTCAAACACAGCACCAAGTCCTGCCTCAGGGAACAGAGATAATGTGACAAAAGAAGAGAGATAGATTTGGTCTTAGTCCTCAGTTCCTGACACCCTTGGAATTTCTGAATGATGAAGGTGAGCCAAGGATCCTTTGAGATTCATAATTAGCCACTCTTTGACCACATCTGATATTTTGCTAATGAGGTGACTGAGAGGATGGACTGGTTGCTGAGGAAATCAACCTTGGGAACATCAAGGGCCAAGTCAGGGTCTGGAGAGTGTTGATTACCAATGGCCAGTGATTCAACCAGCCATGCTCATGTAAAGTAACTTCTATAAAATCCCTCAACTGGGAGAAAACATTCTCTCAGGCTTTCACAGAGAGCAAATTGGTCAAGCAATGGCTGTGATTCATCCACATGGCTGACACTGACAAAGGATCTACAAAGTGCAGTACAAGGTTTCAAGCTAAATCCTGAGGAGATTTGACTGAGCTTGTCAGATACAAAAGTTACATTTCTTGTTATACAGGTCTTGCTTTATCTTGGTCTTAATCATCCAGCAGAAAAGTATAATAATGAGGTATGAAAAGTAAAGTCATATTAATATGCTGAGATGTAAAAGGCTCAAGTCAACAGCTTCTGACGTTGCCAGTCCTATGGATAACTCACTACTGTTATGGACTACTGGAGTATATTGGATTATTTTGCTGAATTCA
>NDGN011519023.1:496-15945 GCA_002564285.1 Tympanoctomys barrerae | reverse complement strand
AGGGGATTTCACAGACCTTATCAGACCCAAAAGCTACAACTCTTGTTGCATATGTCCTGCTTTTACTTGGTCTTATCCATCCAGAGGGAAACTTTAAAAATGAAATATAAGAAGTAAAGCCATGCTGTTAAATTGAGCTGTTGGGGACTCAGGTCATCAATTTGCGACATTGACAGTTAAGTGAAAGACCCAGTACTACTGTGGGCTACTTGACTCTTTTGGAATGTTTTGCTGAGTTTACACACCTATAATGTTCAAATAACAAAGTAAACCAAAAAAAAGGGTATACAGATGAATGTCCATTTTGCATCTGTGTATTCAGAGTGGTTGGGATAGATATATAATTACATTCTCTCAATAAATAGAATGATTTGTTTTAATGGTGTTTGTAAATCGGATGTCAGGTCCGCATCTTGTACACAGATAACCACTAAGAAGAATGTATGCACTGTTTTAATTACTGAGACTGTCCTATCGATTTGATTTTAAACTGTGACATTGCTGTTTGTTTGTCAATAAAATTATGGCAGAAAAAGAATGCCAGACATATAGTTTAGTAGACTAAAGCACCTGTTTAAGGGCTAGGGATATAGCTCAGTGGCATAAGCACCTGCCTGTCAAGCACAAGGTTGTGAGTTCAATCCCCAGTACTACAAAGAGAGAAAGAAAGCAAGAAAGCAAGCATGCATGCATGCATTCAAGCACGCATGCACCTGCTTATGGAAGACATAGGTCAAGGGTTCAATCCCCAGCATGCTGTGCCGGCCCCACCCTCTGGGCATACTGGGATGGCGACCAAGTCTGAGCATGGTGTTGCACACCTATAATCTCAGCACTTGGGAAGCTGAAAACAGGAGAATCACTACCAGTCTTATCTGTGTATGTGAGACTCTTTAAATCGTTCAGTAAATAAAAAAAAGAAAAAGAAAATTAATGGAGAAGTAAAACACTTTCATGACAAAGAACAGATAAAAAATGTAAACCAAACCAACCCTAGAAAGAGTACTAAAAGCTATTCTAGAAAGGGATCAAAATGACCACAATGCCAAGAACAACAAGAGAAAGAACTCACCACATAGGGCAAACAATTACAAGCAGGAAAAGTAGGAAGCCAACAAGAAATTAACATGAAAAACACAAGCCAATGCATATCAGTTATACCTACTAATATAAACTCAATTCACCAAGTAAAAGAAATAGATTGGCAAGAAACAAAATCCAACAATACACTGTATTCAAGAAACACATTTAACTCAAAAAGAAATTGATAGACCAAAAGTCAGAGGATGGAAAACAACACTACCTGCTCCAGAACCTCAGAAAATACCAAGGGCAGCTATTCTATTAGCAGACAATCTGAACTTTAAACCAAGAATGATTAAATGAAATACAGAAGGTCAGCATACTTGTTAGGGGAAAAAATCAATAGGAGCAGATAACAATGATAAATGTGTATGCACCAAATATGAGAACATGCAACTGTATACGATAAATTTTAATGGACAGGAAAAATCTAATAACTTGTAACACAATTTTAAAAGGGGACCTTAACACCCCCTTATCTCAAAAAGATAGGTCAAGTGGACAAAAAAAAACTTAGAAAAGAGGTAGCAGAACTGCATCCAACCTTTAAACAAATGGACTCAGTGGACATTTGCAGAGTGTTGTACCCAACAGCATCTGAATACACATTCTTTTCAGCTGGGATGTCCTCTGTACGAGACCCCACACTATCCATAGGTCAGGCTTAAGTATAAGCAAGAAAACAGAAAGTCTCCCATGCATTTTATCTGACTGTAGGGCAGTGAAGCTAGGATTAACGCCAAAAGAAACCACAAAACCCCCAGAAACATGTGGAAGTAACACTCTCTCAACAACCAATGGGTTACAGATGAAATTAAACAAGAGATTAAATGATACCTGCAATCCAGTGAAAATTCAAACACAACTTACCAGAATTTGTGGAATGCAGTGAAAACAGTTCTCAGAGGGAAATTTATGGTGATAAACTCACATATTAGAAAAAAAAATGAGAACAAATAAATACCCTAAGGCTCTACCTCAAGATTTTAGAAAAAGAAGAGCATATCAAGTGCACAGCCCAAAGATAGGGAGAAATTGTGATGATTAGGTCAGAAATTAATGCAATTGAGACAAAGAATCCAAAAGGTGGTTTTTTGAAAGATTAAATAAAATTGATAAAACCCCTACTTAGCCAACCTCATCAAAAAGAAGAAAGAAAAAAAGTCAATACTCAAGCAATAAGGAATGAACAGGCAAAATTACTGTAGATCCTGTGGAAATTCAGAAGATCATCAAAAGCTATTTTGAAAATACTTACTCTGACAGAATTGAATACACACAAATGGACAGATTCCTAAATAGGCACAAATTAACAAAACTGAACCAAGAGTTCAATTGATAAAATCTCTGAATAACCCAGTGTCAGTCAATAAAATTGAAAATGTAATGAAAATTTTATCAACAAACAAAAGCCAAGATCCTGATGAATTCACAGCTGAATTCTACAAGAAATTTAGAGATTTATTCCCAATACTCCTCAAGCTCTTCAAAGGAAGTGATATCCTCCAAATCATTCCTGGAGGCAAGTATTATACTGATCCTGAAACCAGAGAGAGTCAACCTGATTACAGGCCAATCACCCCCATGAACATAGATGTAAAACTCCTCAGTAAAGTATTAGCAAATAGAATGCAGCAAATCATCAGAAATATTATACAACATGACCAGGTAGGATTCATCCCAGGGATGCAAGGGTGGTTCAACATATGCAAATCTAGAAATGTAATGCAGTATATCAATAGAGTCAAAACTAAATCTACATGATCATCTCCATAGACACTGAAAAGACTTTTGATGAAGTCCAACAGTTGTTCATAATCAAATCCTATAGAAAATTCAAATAGGTGGCCTGTACCTCAATCTGATGAAAGCTATCTATGACAAACCAATAGCTAACATCATTCTAAATGGAGAAAAACTGAAAACATTTACTCTAAAATCAGCTACAAGAATGGATGTCCACTATTATCACTACTATTCAATAGAGTTCTGGAAACATTAGCCAGAGCCATTAGACAAGAGAAAGAAATAAAAAGAATAATAAATGATAGGTAAAGAAGTTAAGCTATCATTATTCATAGACATGATACTGTACACAAAACACCCAAATATGTCCACAAGAAAATTCCTAGAATCAATAAACAAATTCAGCAGCATAGCAGGATGCAAAGTCAACACTCTTAAATCAATAACATTCCTCTACACAGATAACAAACTCACTGAGAGAGGAATTAGAGAATACCTTGCACAGTAGTATCCAAAGAAAAACTTAGGAATTAATCTAACAAAGGAAGTACAAGATTATCAAAAATCACAGTACTCTGCAAAAAAACATTCAAGAGGATTTCAGAAAATTGAAAGATACTCCTTATTCCTGGATAGGAAGGACCAACATTGTGAAAATGGCTATAGTCCCAGAGTTGTTATACAGATTTAATGCAATCCTATCAAAATGCCATCAACATACCTCACAGTTCTAAGTAAAACCTTCCTAAAATTTATTTGGAACTATAAAAGACCTAGAATAGCAAGGGGAATCCTGGACAACAGGATTGTCCTAAAGACAAGGCAAGAGGCATTACAATCCCTGACTTGAAAACTACAGTGATAAAATCAGTATGGTACTGTCAAAAAAAAAAATACTTGAGGTTCAATGGAAGAAATTAGAAGATGCAAATACAGCTACATACACACTCTTTGACCTTATCTTTGACAAAGGGGTCAAATGCACTCACTGGAAGAAAAATAGCCTCTGACAAATGGTGCTGGAAAAACTCCCTCTCCACATGCTGAAAACTAAAACTAGACCTGGGGTTTATCACCATTCACTAAACTAAAGTCAAAATGGCTTAAAGATCTAAACATTAATGCCGAAACACTAAATCTACTGGAAGAGAAACTAAGTGGAAATCTTCAGTTCATAGGGGTAGGCAGTGAGTTTATGAACAAAAACCAAACTGCACAGGAAAGAGTTCAAGGAATTAACAACTGGATTTCATATTGTTTAGAAGTTTCTGCATGTCAAAAGAAATCAACAGGGTGAAAAAACAACCCAAAAATTTGAAAAGAAAAAAAAACCCTCAAAAACTTAACCAACTACCACTGAGACAAAGGTATTCTTTCTAGAATATATAAAGTACTGCAAAAAATCAGGCCTCCAAAATTCAAAGACCCAATCCAGATGTGGGCATCTGAGATGAATTTATAATTCACAGTATTATAAACTGTATTCAAGAAATACAGTTGGCAAACAAATGAAAAAAAGTTCCACAGCACTGTTTTTGGAGAAATGCAAATTAAAATAATATTGAGATACCATCTCCCCCCAGGAAGAATGATTGTCATAAAGAAATCAACTAATAAATGCTGGAGAGGCTGTGGGGAAAAAGAGCCCTTCTCCATTGGTGGTGGAAATGTAGACTGGTACAACCACTATGAAAATCAGTGTGGAGACTCCTCCAAAAACCAGGACTAGAAATCCCATTCAACCCGGCTATTCCCATTCTGATTATTTTTTCATAAGAACTGAAATCATCACATCATAGTGATATATGCGCAGCCATGTTTATAGCAGCACAATTTGTCACAGCCAAATCTTGGGGGGAAAAATGCTCATCACCCGAGGAGTACTAATATACAATGTAGTATTAGCCATAAAGAAAGACACACTTGAGGCCTTTACATGTAAATGGATGCAACTAGTGGCTACACTCATAAGTGAAACAAATCAGACCCATGTGTGTAAATGTTTTATTGTCTCCTTAATGTCAGAACCTGAAGGAATAAATAAAATTGGAAAGGTGTAATAGATAAAGTAAAACAGAAAGATACTAAACATAAGGAATAAACCAGCTTAGAAAAATGAAAAAGATAGCAAAATAAAAGTAAGGGAGAATACTCGTGCAAGTATACGTATAGGATAGTTGAGATGATGTACTACCAGTTCCATCAGTTCTTTGAAAATACCAGTTAATGTTTAGAATTTTCACGTTCACTAACTCTATATGCTAAGATCTGTAATCTAAGCAACCACATCAAAGACAGCAATATGCAGTATAAAAACCATGGTTGAGTACCTCTTATCTTGTTCTTCCAAATGTGTGCTGTTTCTAATGTCTTATCAATTATGATTATAGTCTCTTTAAAACAAATTCTAAAATAGAGCAAAAGGACAAGAAAAAAATAAGGCTTATTGAAAGCAAGCGTTAATGTTCAATTATTTGTCCAACTTTGTATACCAATCTGTTAATCTGAGCAACAGATTTGTTGATAGAAATATGTAATATAGCTAGTATTGTTAATTTCCCATTCTTGTTTTGAAAATCTGTACCACATGTATTTCTCTATGTTACTCAGTTTCTGTCTTTGGTTTTGCTTTTGTTTTTGTTATTACTCTTTAAAATAAAATTAAGTTTAAAAAAGCAGATTTTCAACTATCTTAATTTGTTTCCTTGATCTAGAACTAATAAAGTTTATGATCTTATATCTGCCATTTAAGAATTAACTTGTTTTGACTGATAGACATAAAAATAAGGCAGAGTTGACAGTAGTAAATAGTTGAGCCAGGCCTGCTAGGAAACAGAAAGCATTGTGTGAATGTATTATCCATACTTATTTACTATAAAATATAGTAAACTTCAGCAAGTTAGTTAGTTAACCAAAACATGTGAGGACTAGGAATCTTTTTGCCATTGAGTTAAAATAGAAAACGAGGAGAAGCACTTGTATATATGATCTTAAATGGGAAGAAATAAAGTAATGACGGAGAAGCTCAGGGTCAGGTGGGTGAACATGCAAAAGAATAGCACAGGCGAGTGCTTGTGTTCTGTATGAAGTGCCTGTGCTGTTTGCCACATGCAGACAGGTGTGGTGGGATGGTGCTGATAGCACTGTCATAACTTGAGGTAAGGGGTAGTTCAGTGTTGTAACTCAATCTTTAGGGTAAAAGTTGACATGAGTTCTTCTGCCAGAGCTTATAACCACATGTTAGAGAAGGTGAATCAATATTCTTTCCTTTTCTTCTGGAAGGATCTTTTGTCATTCTAGGCAAAAGAAAGTGAGAATAAAAGCAATATCATAGGACCTAGATAGTGTTATTTGAAATAATGATGTAAGAGTATTTAAAAACATAATTTTTTAGATTCATAATTTAACAGGAAAGAGATTTAAAGTCATGTATTGGTGCCTCTTCTCACATATGACTTTATTATCCATCTCTTCCTAGCTTAGAAGCACCTTTCTCTGTGGCTGGCATTCTTTTATTTATTTATTTTTAGTTTCTTACCTCACATTAGTGGACAATTAGAAGTGGAATCTGGCTGGAATATTTCCTCATACTGTCTCTTGCTAGTTAGGAGAAGAGTGGGAAAAATTCAGAAAAAGAGTGATGAAATCAGAGATAAGGGAAAATGTACCTTAACCTCTCAGGTGCAGAGCAGTTTGAACTAACACCTACCACTATACGTGCTGGCTTTTGCCTTGTACTCTAAATATTCTTGGCCTTTGCATCCTCATTCAAATTTTAGTAGACACTGTGTGTTAAGTAAGCGTTAGCTGGAACTGTCAAGCATAACTAGGGAAACTGGGTTCGAGTCTCTGATTACTTTTTCTCTTGTCTTGTCTTGTCTTTTCTTTTTTTCTTTTTTTTTTTCTTTCTTTTTTTTTTTTTTTTTGTGGAACCAGGGATTGAACTCAGCCCCTTGCACTTGCCAGGCAAGTGCTTATTTTACTGAGCCATTCCCCCCGGCCCTCCCTGATTACTTTTTCAACCCTTTATTTTATTGTATTTTTGTTTTATAAACAGAAATTGATTTCTCTCTTCTGCAGGCCAGTAAGTTCAAAGTCAAAGTACAGGCAGATTTGGTGCCTGGTGAGGGTAAAATGCCTGATTTTGAAAAAGACAGTTGTCTTTTCTGCTGTCTGCTCACATCCCTGAGGCACGGATGGGGCTCCTGGGGTCCCTCTGCAAAGGCACTCTCTTTTGCCTGAAGGCTCTACCCCATGGGACTCAAATGTCCATTGCCTTCAGGGGACACTGTGTAGATCAAACTCAGATCATCTGGGGTAGTCCTCAGCACATATACAGCATCTCCACTTTTTTATCATTTGAGAGATTGGGGGCTTCTGTGTGACATTACTTTTTACGTATGAAACATTTTTCACTATTACAGGAGATTTAGTATTGCTGGACAGCTGCAAGCCCAATGGTGTAGGTGTTCGTGCCTAATTATAAATGACTGTTATTTTATTTTGTTTTTCAGGTTTTTCTGAAGAGTGATCGAGTGGCCAGAATGGTGCAAAGCGGAGGATGCTCTGCCAGTGACTTCAGGGAAGTGTTTAAGAAGAACATAGAGAAGCGTGTACGCAGCTTGCCAGAAATTGATGGCTTGAGCAAAGAAACAGTGCTGAGCTCCTGGATAGCCAAGTACGATGCCATTTACAGAGGGGACGAGGACTTGGGCAAACAGCCCAACAGAATGACGCTAAGTGCTGTGTCTGAACTTATTCTGAGCAAAGAACAACTCTATGAAATGTTTCAGCAGATTCTGGGTATTAAAAAACTGGAACACCAGCTGCTCTATAACGCATGTCAGGTAAGAGCTCAGTGCTGTTTTGTATCTTCTCTGACTCATCGAATGGGCATCGAGTGTTTACGAGCCTGTGAGGATCTACTTTCCACAATAGCTTTTTATGGAAAGTTGAATGAAATAGAATTTTAATAAATAGTGGTAAGTGAAAAAAAATACTTAATAGAGAGGAGCATTTGTATCATCTATGAAATGACTCTTCTCATGAGTCCTGCTTTGGGACATCACATTTTTGCCTATTGGGTAAATATGGGGTGTGCCCTGAATAGTAAAATGGTAGTAACCTGTTACCTGAGGAGCCTTTAGTTTCTCATCAATGTAAAAAGAACAAAAATTCATAGAGATAGGATGCCAGTCCTGAGTTTATAAAAGTAATTAAAATTTTAAATTTTTCTTTAACCTAGTCAGATTAAGGTATTGATGATGATTGTTAAAGCTATGTAATTTAAAGGCACAACAAACTTAAAAATCTATTCCTGCTTTACTTAAGTCATGCATATGAAAAAGCGAATGAAATCATGTCTCATATTTTTCATTTTTAGGCCATGTGATTTGTCTAATAATGTATTCTTTCTGTATTTGCATGTTAGTTTCTTTTGAAGTCTAAATTTTGATCTCTACCTTAATATACAACTTAAATTAACAAAATACTAGAATTTAAAAATTCCTATGTTCATGAAAAGCTAATCTTTATAATGTACAAATGTTTTTTAACCTTTTTTTGCAAATATATTTCTCTTAATTTCTACATTCTGTCCATATCCTTTATTTTGCATTTCTGATTTATGGTTAATTTATTATGAATAATAGTTAATTAAAGGCAAAACAGCGTAGAATTTTAACCCCGTGAACAATATGTAAAAAAAAATATATATATATATATATATATATTTACCATAATTTTTCTCACTGTCATTAAACCAGATGGTAGTTCTAGAACAGTGGGGGGGGTGACTGTAAAACTAAAATATTCTACCTTAAAAGATGAACACAGCTATAGTTTTGTACTTTGTAAAGAAAGTAGTAGCTCACTTGTATATTTCATTGCTACTAAACACAGCTTCATTGTATGATTCAGATTCAGACATTCAGTAGATATTTGTAGAGGATTTATTCAGACAGAATCTTCACTTATGTATTAGAGAAACCAAATTGAGCAAAATAAGATATTCATTCTCCATGTCCCGAATTATAATAGAGCACCTATAAGTGAATTAATGCTTATGATTAGAATTCATACTTGAATTTTCTTTTTACGTTCGGAAAGATGATCTGCTGTATTCAGTATACAAATTCAAATGTTAGTTTCATTCAGAAGTACCCTCCTAGATATATCCAAAATAATATTTGCCCAAATATCTAGGCACCCAAGGCCCCATCAAATTAAAACATAAAATTAACTATCACATCATTCTTTGTGTACACAAGTGCATGTGTATTATAGTGATTAAATGCAATTTTCATATATTCTAGTTAGACTTAACATTGTAACTGTGCTTTACAGCGTATAATACACTTCCGTATACATTTTAGCATTCAGTCTTCACAATAGCTAGTACTATCATGAAAGTATTCGAGAAGGATGAGCTAATCTGTTAAAAGTCGCACAGCCAATAAGAATTAGAATCCAGACCCAATCTGTGCGACCTGACTCGTCCAAATCCTTCGTACTGTGACTGCTTCAATATTGCCATTTGTTTCTTAAGCATTTTTTTGGATTTGATTTTAATTCCTTTTAATAAAAAAAGATAAAATAGCAAAACATTATGGACTCCTCCATGAATTTGCAGGTCATCCCTGCGCAGGGGCCGTGCTAACCCTCTCTGTATCATTCTAATTTGGTATATGTGCTGCTGTTACAGGTTGATAAAAATACATTCCTGTCTGCCTGTGGGTTTATGTTTATTAACACAAAAATTTTTTGAGTTATCTATCTTCTAATATTTTCCAATGTCTTCCACTATCTTCTGAGACTTGGATAATACAGTAATTCTAACTCAAATCAACAACTATTACAGTGGATTTTTCTTTTCTTTTCTTTTTTTTTTTCTTTCACTTTTATCTGTATTTCCCTCATGTATTTTGATCCTTAGGAAAATGTTTATTAGGTTTTTTTTTGTTTTCTTCTGGAATTAACTTCCTTATCACTGTTATACCTGATAAACTTCTATTCTCTAAAATCTACTTATTTATACTAACAGAGCTACTACGGCTTTCTCATGATTAGGATTAGCATGAAGTACAATCTTCCCATCAGTTTAACTAAGGAATTTTTAGAACTGGAGATTGACCTAGGGCCTCATTCATGCTAGGCAAGCAGTTTACCACAGAGCTGCCCAGCCCGTTTTAAATTTTGAGTTAGAGTCTCAGTAATTTGCCTACAGTGGGTATAAACTTCAAAATTTTGCCTCTATATCCTGAGTCATTGCAGTTATAGGAAAATGCCATTGTACTTGGTTCTTCAACTATTCGTGTTTTTTTTTCATTGTATTTGGTACAGGGTCTCACTACACAACTCAGACTCATAGTGATCTGGACATGTGGTGCTGGGATTGAAGCCCAGTCCCTGCACTTGCCCAAGCAGGTGCTTAGTCTGCTGAGCTATCTTGCTGGCCTCAACTACTTACTTGTAAACTGTGTTTTTTTTTCTATTTTTTCTATGTATTAATTTTATTGAGAAAGTAGTAGCAATGAGACAGTTTCAAAACAGGACAGTTACAATAATTAACACATTGCATATTGTTGTCTTTGTAGTAGTTATTCATACTACAAGATGCAGAGATTTATCTTGTCTAAATACTATACACTGACAAAAGATCTACAAACTACTGTACAGGGCTTCAGGGTAAATCCTGAGGGGATTTGATGATCTTGTTAGATACAAAAGATACATGTTTTGTTATATAGGTCTTGCTTTATCTTGGTCTTAACAATCCAGCAGAAAAGTATAAAAATGATGTATAAAAAGTAAAGCCATATTATTATGCTGAGTTGTAAAAGGCTCAAGTCAGCAACTTCTGACATTGCCCTTCCTAGAGATAACCCACTACTATTATGGACTACTGGACTGTATTGGATTACTTGCTGCATTCATGCACCTACAATGTAGAAATGGTGTGGAATACACATCTTTGACAAAATAAAACAAAACGGAGACATAAATGAAGGTCCATTTTGTACTGAAACAAATATATATATAATAGTGTAGATACACAGCTTTCTCTTAGTTCAGTGAGAAAGATTGGAATTAATTGTTTTTATTTTTAAAGTGATTTGTTTTTTAATTTGGTACAGGGTCTTACCTCTGGAACTACGCAATTCAGACTTACAGTGATCCTCTTGTCTCAGCCTCCCCAGTGCTGGGATTACAGGCATGCACTACCATACTGGGTTCTGGGCCTGTAATGGCATACAGTACTGGGGATCAAACGTGGGACCTTGCACTTGCCAGGCAGCACTTAGACCACTGAGCTATCTCCCCATCCCTCTAAAGTGAGTTTCTTATAGGCAGCACACAATTGGATCTTGTGAGTTTTGTTTGATTTTTTCCATGCTATGAGCCTTTGGCTTTTAATGACTTTTTATTGTTATTTGATTTTTAAATTTTCTTATTTAATGGTATATTTTAAGTATATATACTATTCACATTCATTGTGAGAAATTTGTCCCATACGTGATATAACTTGATTCTTTTTCCCCATTCCCCTACCCTTCCAAGCTTGCTTCCCCTCCATATTTGCAAAAACTTTGTTTCCATTTCTTTCCTTTTTTCCTTGTTTTATTTTGTTTTCCTTTCTTCTTTTTTTCCTTTCCCACTTCTAGTTCACCTTCCCATTTGAAGATTTTCTTTTTATTTCTAACATCTATTAGCTATTTTGGTCTTTATTTATACTTTTGCTTTTTCACCTGCAAATGCAGTATTTGCACATATGTGTCCAGCTTATTTCACCTAAGAGTATGGTCTCAGAGTGTGCCCATTTGCCTAAAAATGGCTTACGTTTCTCCTTCATTATGGCTGAGTAGTAGTGCATGTATAATAACAACAAATCTTCTTTAGCCATTCATTGTTTCATAGGCATTTCTGGTGTTTCTAAATATGGATATTAAATCTACAACATTTTTATGGAGTTTTATGGATCTTTTTTGTAGAGTATCACGTTATCTGCTTTCTTTCTAAGATCTGCAGTCTCAGGGGCGAGCTTAGTACAATTTTGTCCTCCTAGCTTTTGGGCCTTGGGCTTTTGAGGTACCCTCCTTCCACTAGTGACCCCTCTGTCCATCCATACCTTGGTTATCATCCACGCCAGGGTATGCCCTTGCCTCTCTTGGGAGATGGGGAATGCAGGGTGCCCTCTGGCCTCTGCTAGATGTAGTCTGTGGGTCAATGATTCAAGTGGGCCACTGGAGTTAACATGGACAGTCACAGGGTGGCTCCCTTCTCTCCCCTGGCATAGTCCTCATCCAGAATTAGACGGGTGCTTCAGTCCTCACCACTGCTACCCCATGCCGAGGGCAAGCAAACGGCAGGAGAAGTTGGGTTTGGTGTGTGGGCTCCCTTGCATGAGGGAGGTGGCAAACCTCATGCACAAGCCCACATACTCATGGCAAGAGGGGAGGTGCTAGCCAGCTGAGCCCTGCTTCCTTGCCTTATTTGCTTTTCAGATTTATTTAGTTGTTGCCCCACAATTTACAATATATATTTAATATACAATAATCAAAGTCTAGTTCACACCAGGAAGTTTCGAGAATAGTACATGCACCCCAGGATTGAGTTTTTCCAGATCATCCTCCCTTCTATCTGCTGTCAGTCATTTGAGATGTAGTGTGCTATAATCTCTCTCGCTATAATAGATTGTGACCATTTTAAAGTTTTATTTTGGACCTATTAAGAATAACAAAGATTATGTATTTGGTACCATCTGTTATTCCTTCTTGATAGTCCTCTTTTTCTTATGTAAATCAGGGTTTTTAATCTGTATTGTTTTCCTTACCTCTGGAACTATTTTTGTGAACATTTCTCAGAGGGCCAGAATACTGATGATACTTAATATATATATATTCCTCCCAGCTTTGCTTGGGAAAGTCTTTGTCTCTCTTTCATCTTTACTGTATGCGTAAATGTCTTCAGCACTGAAGATTTCACTCTGCTCTTCTTGCTTTCAGGATTCCTGAGGAAAGGTCTGGTGCAAGTCCTGCTTCCTTGGCCCTTTCTAGTTAGCTGCCTCCTCCCTCTGCCCTGTGACTCCTTCAAGATTTTCTCCATCTCTTGATTTCCAGCTGTTTGAATAGGATCAGCCCAGTGTGTGTCGCTTTCCTGCTTGTTTGGTGTTTTTGAGCTGCTGTATCTGTACATCAGTATCACTCATCAAATTTGGAAAGTTCTCTGCTGGTACTATTTCAAGTATCCTTTCTGTGGTATCCTCCCTCCTTCTGGTATTTGGTCAGTATACGTTGGCAGTACCTGGTGACTATATTTGCTGCAGTGAATTGTACTTATACGTATTGCATCCTGATCCATTTTGCTTCCCTTTCTCTTTTCTGCCTCCCAGCATCCCTATCTGCCCTTAACATCTTCCTGTTTCCTATCATCTTTCTTTTAATCTGTTTTTTAAATTATTCATACTTTCAGTTTAACATATAAGGGAAACCATGCAACATTTAACCTTCTTTGTCATATTTATTTTACTTAGCCTTGTGGATCAAGAAACTTTTAAATTTTAAATTTTTATTTTTACATGTTCACAGTATATAACGTGTACATTCATTATAGGGAACTGAAACACATACACTAACATCTCAAATTCTTTTTTCCCCTTTTTCTTCACCTTTTCCCTTTGCCAGCCTCAAATTAATTTATTTAGTAAGACCTTATAAAGTTCATTATTATACATACGGATAAGCAGTCAGACTGATAGGCCAAAATCATGTAAAACAGGTAAGAAATTGTATTGACTCAGTGTACACTTTTAGATGAATTATCCATGTCAAGTATAGTAACTTCTCTTTTCTCCTGTCACTTTCATTTTGCACTTTATATTTTCTCATGTAAAGGAAGCTGTACATTATTTAAGCTTGTGTGTTTCAAATATTTCACTGTAATGTAGACTTATGGTCTTCACATCATCTCCATTTTCCTCCAAATGACTGTGATTTGTCCTTTTCTGTGGCATGATGGTACTCCATTGTGGATAAACACTACATTTTCTTTATCCATTCGTGGATGGGCATGTTCATAAGATTTAAATTATGTAAGTGTCCTTTGTATGTTACCAATTTTGAGATTGCTATGGTTTTATAGTGCTTGGTTCTGAGGATTGTTGTCATTGATTTGGGTTTTTTTGGGGGGAAGGTTTGTTTGTTTTTCAACTCTTGCCTCTTGCATTTCCGGTTGAGAAATTTGTGTTGACCTGTCTCCAAGTTTTTTTAATTTTCCTCAGCAGCCTCATATCTGCTGATTAGATCATTGAAAGCTTTGTTCATTTCTGTTTCAATGTTGTTTTTTTTTTAAATCTAACATTTTCTTTTGTGTCTTATTAAAGTTTTATTTTTAACTTTCTCCATCAAGGGTACCAGCATATTAAAAATCAAAATTAGAATCCTTATCTAATAATTCAACACCTGTGTCACAGCTGAACCTTGTTCCAAAGTTTGCTTTATCTCTCCAGGCTGTTTCTTTTCAACTTTTATCATTGCTGTTAATTTTTTTTTATTGAAATCCAGATATGTTGTTTCAGGTAACAAGAGTTAAGGTAACCATGCTTTAATATGAGTGCTTCTGTTGAAATAACTACTAGTTGTGTTGTGCCTAATATTTCTTGTAGCCATCAGTATGGGAAACTTCAGCTTTGTCCAGTGCCTTTGCATTCTTCTTTACCTTGACTTACGGCTTCCTCAGGAAATGGTTATATCTCACAGCTTTTCTTAGCTGTGATCTACAGTTACACTGGAAATGTGTGCAGCTGTCATAGGGTATTGGAAAGAAGGGAGTGTTCATTAATCTGATAACTATTAGTCTTTAGTCTTTTAGAGGATGTCTGAGAGAATCTTTACAAATACATCTATCTCTCATGGATATCATTCCCTTCATCCCTTAATTCCTACTCTGGCTGTACCATTACCAGAGATTTTCTTGAAGTTCTATACACCCTGATCACTCTGTGTGTGTGTGTGTGTGTGTGTGTGTGTGTGCGTATTGTATTTCTACTAGAGTAGATTAGAAATAAGTTGTCAGTATTTCCCTTTGGCAGTGTTTTCCTTTTATTAATGAGAAGCATCTGAAAGATGTAAGAAACACTTTTCTTTCTTCCTGCCTCATGGGTCCCTTTCTTGGGTTCTCAGGGTAAGAGCTTAGTAGGTTGGCTTGAAGGAAAACTCAGCAAAGTATGACCCCCTTTATAATGATTCAAAGTTTCTTGTTCTTTATCCTCAGCTTGTAGTAACTTCTCAAAATTAGTAAGTAAGCAGTTATTTCTGCCATGTGTGGCATCCACTGACTGCTGCTCCAAATAACTTTTGGGGATTGTCTTTCTATATTTTGAATTAGTAGTTTGCTCCATATCATCAAGGCTCTGATAAGCCAAAGACAAGTCATTGGCTTTGGGTTTGCCTAGCTTTTTCTCTAAGAATGAGAATGTCTAAACTAAAACTGAACATTTCATCAACGCTGTGATTTAAAAGTAACACTTAAAAGTTATTTTTAGAATGATTTTTAAGACAGGGCTGGTGAGATGGCTCAGTGGTCTAAAGGACCTACTTGGAACAAGCTTGGCAAAGCACAGG
>NDGN011519022.1:6628-18994 GCA_002564285.1 Tympanoctomys barrerae | reverse complement strand
AACTTAGGTTGTTAACCCTCCAGAAGAGAAGCTAATTATTAACCTGCAATATATGCACTTCGGATTACGCAGGGCAAAAATTGAAGCAAATGTTACAGACTACTGTCAGTTTACAGGTATCAAGACAGAATATGCTGAAAGAATAGCAGAGCAATCCATGTGACAAAGGTCCAATGAGTCACAGTCACTGACCAAGGTAAGAGAGGAGGGTGGTAGATGCGCATTTGTCATTCAACAATAGACATGGGTGGTGCTGGAGTCATGCTAGGCCCCCATTCACACCTAAAAACACCAGTGAATTACACAAAGTCCTTAATGTCAGGGAACTCATAACAGTTATAATTGATCAGGTATAAATGCAATTTACAGAGTGTATTAAGGTATATATGGTGGGATAAATAGGAACATGATTTTTGAATGTTTTAATAAAGGCAAATATAGAGTAGGAAAAGTTAGTGTTTGTTAATATTAGCAACTATAAATACAATATAAATATATAATAGCAATAATCTAATATTGTTCTTGGCTTTTTCAGTTTTGGATAGGGAGTAGATATTTTAAAAATGTTCTTTGCCATTTGATTTGACAAAAGACTCAAAGGCCTATAAGGGTGACACTTGCTAGACAAGTTTAGCCAACATTTTTCCTGTGTTCTAGGAGCAGGCATTTGAAACAAGAAGATGTGACATACTTAGACATGCAAATTTAACTGTAGATTAAGTATTTGAGAAAAGGGGAATAAAAAAATTGAGTAAAACTAAAACATTTTCTCCCTTCTGGTAACATTTCACGGAGAAAGAGACACAGTAGCTTAAGGGAAAGGGAAGAATTTGTAAAATATTAAATCTAAGAGGAGGAAATTTCATTTATTAAGTTTATCTTAGTAGACCAAGAAGTCATTTATCAAACTTACGTTAGAATTGGGTAAATTGTATTTGGTTAAAAAAAAAAAAAAGTCTGAAATACTGTTTCAGTTCCTGTTGGTAACTGACTACCTCGAGTTCAGTGACTTTAAAATAATTTACTCCTTTTCAGCCACCCACCTGTCAGCTTCTCTGGACATGCCTGCCTCTTGGCTGATTTGGCTCAGATGCAGAAGCTGGTGGGTCAGCTGGGGTGTGGCTGTTTAGCAGGGTGTTGGCTGGAAGCTGCTGGAACAAACTAGGTGACTAGGTCGCATGTGTTCTCTCCTTCCTCGGGCTTTCCAAGGTTGCTCCTCGTAGAATGGCAGGCTTCTAAGGAAAGGGGAGTCATGGGGTAAAAGGGGTCTAGGAAAAGAACTGGCACATTTGCATGTCCACTGCACTCAGAAGTCTAAGGCAACACTAGCCCAACACACACTCAAGAGGAAGAAAATCAGATGCCTCCTCTTGAGAATGTAAACATGAAGTCATATTGCATGAATAGGGGATACAAGGAAGTGTAGAAAATTGGGGTTGTTTTACACCCACTTCCTTAGCTAAGGATCTTGGTCCTAGTCTTAGGCTGTGGAAGCAAATAAGAATGACCCACAGGGGCGGCAAGATAGCTCAGCGGACTAAAGCACCTGCTTAGGCAAACTTAGGCAAACGCAGAGACCACAGTTTGATCCCCGGCATCACACCCTATGCTGGACCCACCCCCAGGGTGGGCTGAGCAGGGCACAGAGTCCCAGCATGGTGGTGTGCGCCTGTAATCCCAGTGCTGGGGAGGCTGAAAAACAGGAGGATCACTATTGAGTCTCAGCTGTGTAGTGAGATCCTGTAACAACAAAATACATTTAAAAAATGACCAAGAGAGGTATGGGACAAAAGTCTTCATTAGGAGAAGTTAGTCAGAAGGTTTGATGTTGAAAGGAAAACGCAGTGGTGGTCAGGATGCGACACCGGCATGTAACTCAAAGCTGGCATCCATCCAGGAAGACGTGAAGCTTCTGTGAAGAGGATCGGTGCGATTACACAGTAGAGTGTCACCCCTGGTATGGCTATGCCTGATTGGACTTAGGAAGAAAAGAGCTTCCTCTTAACATTTGGTGAACCCAATTAATAAATGTATCTCTTTCTAGGAGACAGAAGATTCCCAGGCTTAAGTCTGTCCTTTCATATACATTAAAGCAGAAAGGACTCCTAAAGCGTGGCCGCCTCTTTATGCAGAGGAGCTTATTTTCAATACGGGCAAATGATTTCTGAGCGTACATAGCTCTTTTCAACCCTGGTCACAGGGGGCATAGGCTACAGTAAGCCAATCCTGCCAGTGTTGTCGAAATGGGTCTATGGTGCCCGTCTGCCTTTCCTAGCTCAGCCTGCAGGCAGCCTGAGTTGCTTCCTAGTCTTTTGCTTATAGTCAGTCAAAGATGACAGTGATAAGAGAGATGCTCAGAGAAAATGAATTTGCTGTTTCCTACCTCCAGTCCCTTATTTCTCTGCTTCTGACTACTTTGTCTGGATTTAGACTTTACAGCAGCTTCTATTAACATTTCGGTATGGGAATCTTTTGTTTTCCTCTGTTGGTACAATGAATTTCTGACTGAGGTAGAATTCTGTCCCCTTAATCCTGACCAATATTTCTCCTGATTTCCTTGACTCTGCCTCATATTTTGCTACCATTGAAAGGGACAGGTTATCTGAAAGCAAAGAACTTTACTAATACTTTTGATAAATGAGCAATATAGCCAGATTTGAAGACACACAAATCATAAATGTCACGCAGCTTTGGTCCTTCTGTTGTTTCTGTTGCTGATGCTGGAAATATGAAATCGTTTCTTCCTTTTTGAAAGGATATTTCCCAACACAGTACCACAAACCTCCTTTTAAAGATTTTACTTCAGAGTCTGGAATCTAAAATGTGTAGCACTATTATGTGCTCATATAAATTTTAAAAATAGGTGTAAGGGTGTTCATTTGGTATATATTAAAATGGATGGAAGCTAACATTATAAATGTACCTTCTTGTCAGGAATCATAATAGCAACTAGACCAGGTTTTGCCCAAATTTTTCTGTGAAGGAACAGATAGCAAATATTTTAGCCTTTGTATACCTACCATCTTTGTACTAATTACTTCAGTATGAAAGAAGCCACCAACAATAAAGCATGTAAACTAATGAATGTGGCTCTGTCCCAGTAAAGCAATTTTGTACAAAAAACAAGCAACAGCCGGATTACTCCTCCATGGTCTGGTCAGTGCTTTTCTACCTATATGGTAGGAAGTGGTGAATTTAGTGGAATATGAGCAATATTTTGAATCAAATGGCATCAAATGCACTGAGATAGCAGCAGTGTATTTAATGGAATGTGAGTAATATTTTGAATCAAATGACATCAAATACACTGAGATAGCAATAGATGCTTATTTATTCATAGAGTAAAAAAGCATCTATCTTATGGAAAGTGTGTGTGTGCGTGCATGTGTGTACATGTGTGGGTGTGTATGTGTTAGTCTACATGCAATATGTAATTTTTTTTCTTTTGCAGATTCTCAACAATTAAAATCAAAAGGTACTGAGCAGAAGCATTGGAACTGGAAGTTCAGCCTTGTGAGTGTGCAGTCCTAACTTGAGCCTTCCCCCAGGAGAGGTCGGGCCTTTGCATCCTCCCCCTGGAAAACACTCTCCCAGCCTTTTCAATGTCCTCTCTACAAACTCTGTCTACCTGGGGGATTGGCAGAACATCCAGTATGCAACTTGATCTCCAGGGCAGCTAAAAACTGAGGCCAGTGGACCCTGGAGTTTTGGGGACACCACAACTCAGGAGGGCTTCCTGGCTGACCATACTTGTCTCAAGTTATTTTTCTCTCATTGCTGGGACAAAATGTCCAAGACCCAAAGTTAAGGAAAATGTTTATTTAGCTCATAGTTTGTGAAGGTTTCAGTCCATGCTCAGCTGGCTTTAAGGCAGAGTGGAACATGACAGGGGGCAACAGTTCATGGCAGAAGAAAACAGCTAAGCAGCAAGAGCAAAAAGGGCATAGCAGAGCAAACCTTTTGCCCTCCTTATATTGTTACAGGCTACCCACCCTGCAGCACTCACATCCATAATCCCAGCATTGGACTATGAATCAATCAAAAACTCTGGAAGCCCTCCCCTTGACTACATGAGGCTGTAGGGATACATCTAGATGCAAACCCTAACAATATTCCATATGTTTTGTTCACATTGTTCAGTTATAGTGTCTGCCTCCACCTGGAGAAGACAACTAGAAGTTCTGGACTCAAACTTTTCTTAAACTCCACCCTGTGCATCTCTTCCTGTGGCTAAGTCTGCTTCATATTTTAGCTCTTGTTAAGTGTAAGTGTGAATGTAAGTGTTCCCAATGGGTTCTGTGAGGCCTAGCAAAGTTGTGACTCTTGGGGTTGTCTTGGAGAATGATGACTTTCACTTGAAACCAGAAGTGAAGTCAGTCTTCTCAATTGTATATCTTCTAACTTCCAAACTAGAGAGGCCAGCTATGAAAGAATGAGATTGATACAATTGCTGCTGCAAATTAGGGGAAAAACCAGACTGATGAAGTCAGGTTAGCAGTTTCCATGTTGAGAAGCTTCTTTCTGCTGCTTGGCAACATTTGTTCAGTGTATCAGATGCTGAGCTGAGGGCTTTGTACACATTATTTTTCTTTATCCTCACAAGGACCCTTTGCAATATGTAAGGATTATCACCTTCTTAGAGTGACAAAACTAAGGCTTGGAGACCTAAGATAAATTTCTCTAGGGAAGAGATTTTAACTGGTGTGACAACATTTCAAAACCAAGGATTTGGATTCAACCTGAATTGTTATTCTTTCCACTGATTAATATTTCGCCTCGGATGTTGAACGTTCTGCTCCCTAAAGAAGCATAGATTAAATTCTTTCATTTGAAACCACTGAGATATTTGGTATATATGCGCATAACAAGAATGGGGCTGCATACAATTTTGTGCTCTGCTTAGTGCATCCTTAGTTAAGGCTTAGTAAAGACAGGTTTAACTAATAAATGAGGACAAAAGACAAAGGATAGAAACTTAGAATGTCACATCATTTCCGGGTTTTTCACCTTATCACTGACATCTTTTTCATTTTTTCTTCTTCTCCTCTCCTTTCTGCCTTCTTTCCTGTGCGTTTTGCCTACCTTCTCTTATTCTCATCCTTCATCTCAGTTGTGCCTACAATCATTATTATCAAGACCTGATTAGACTAATCTCAACCTTCTTTACTTTATAAAACAAAATCAAACCAAGATTATTGGTAAATAGAATGTTTGTGTGGGTTTTGCTTAGATTTCTGCTATGATGCTTCTTTAGAAGTGCTTTATTGCCATGTGCTGTGTATTGCTACATCAAACTTTTCTTCATTCCTCATTTATATACTTAGGAAAAGGACTTCCAGAAAATAAATTCTGGAATTAAGAAAAATTAAAAACAAGCACATTAGAAGTTTTTTGTTTTGTTTTGTTTTGTTTTGTTTTTGTTTTTTTCCAGAAGCAGGGATTGAACTCAGGCCCTTGTGCTTGCCAGGGATGTGCTTTTTCCACTGAACCATCTCCTTGGCCCTACAGTTTCTACTAGTATATTTACTTATATCTGAAATCAAAGAACCATTTTGCCTACATACTTTGTAATTTATGCTATTTAACTATTCAATGAGAAAGCTTCCATTTGACATAATGCAATTGTTTTCTCTTTTCTGGTCCTGCTTATAGATAAAGAGATTTGACTGTTTAGTTAACAGTGTAGGGGAAAAATATGTTTCCTTGTCTTACCTTTGCTTTTTATTCTAGGAAAAGCTAAATATTTAGGGATGAATAAGCCATGAACTAATAGGTAAAACATGATTTTCATTTATTGGACTTTTTTGTGCATAGCTACTTATTTTCCTTGACCCTGCAATGTAGGTAGAATGAAAATAGTTTCAATCCCTGGTTTCGCCAAAAAAAAGAAAGAAAAAATAAAAAATAAAAGAAAATAGTATCACCTTAATTTCATTATGGAAAAGAGGAAATTAAGCCTTAAAATTAAGGTATTTCTCTAGGTCAGACACCCTAGTCCAAACTAGCTTGAAATGCAGCTATTTCTGCACCACACAGCTGGGTATCCTTACTCTGTTCCAATAATTATCACCACTTAGCACATTACTTTCTTCAAATCAAATACACATTTTCCTTATCTATTGTGTAGTCCTTACCCTACACAGTGCATGCATATGGGTTAGTGAGTTTAAGGGGTCAAGGAACTACTGAAATATGATTTTATTTTGTTTTATTTTTGTTTCTTCTTTTTTTTGTTTTGAGACAAGGTCTTACTAAATAGTCCAGGCTTTCCTTGACCTTCCTGTGTAATCCCAGCTGACCTCAGACCTACAGCTATCCTTCTGTCTCAGCTTTGAGAGTGCGGGGATTATTAGGTGTGCACCACCAACTATGGAAACATAATTGAACATATTTTGTGTGTGCTGTCTTCTCTATATCCATAAGGCAATGTACTTTTCTTTTTCATTTCAAAAATGTCAGAGAGGCAAAAATGGTTAAGCCTCTTTACCTTAGGAAGCAATTGCTTGTGTCCCCTCCCATATAAGGGCATAGATTTGGGACCTTCCTGCAGGCAGTGTGGCTGTTGCAAACTCTAAAGGTTGTGGAACTCGTAGCCTGTATACCTTTCACTGGGCCCTGTCTTCTTCTGTTCCACAGTAAGCAGACTGGCTGATCTCAATCATTTCCTTTCGTGAGCTTTTTTTCACATCACAATCAAAGAGGCTGCTGTTTCTTTCAAGAATGTTCCTTTATCCACTAAGTGTCTCCCTGGAGGCACGTGCTGGCTCAGGCTTCACAGCTTTCAGGTGTAGCAGTTGAACTTCCTGCTGCCTGCTTCAGCCCTCTTTTCTCCTGGGATGCAACCGTCTTTATCTCCATGTCATCAATACAGTGCCCAAAGGCTCAGCCCCACCATCCACTCTGTCCCCTGTCACCTTTGAGGTCTAAGGTAATGGCCTTTCTGACACTGCCCTTAGAAATTCTACCCCACGTCTCACTAGTGCATTATACTATGCTACTCAAAATGTTAAAAAAAAATTTTTTTATCTTTTTCATAGGTTTATTTCCAGTTTGGAATACTAATAGTTTTTATCTTGACGCCAGTGATTATTAAGTTTTGAACAAAATCACCGAATTTTTAATGAGGCTTTCATGCCTAGTGGTAGAAGTAAAGACTGAGGCTATTCCTGGGTATGTGGCTGGACTGAGAGGGGAATCATCAGGTCTTTAAAAATGTAGATAATAGTTTGGTGCTGTGCGGACTCTTGTAAACATACTTGTATTCATCTGTTGAAAATTATTTGTGATATATATATATATATATATATATATATATAATTTTTTAAAATTTATTTGTGGCATAACTGGGGATTGAACTCAGGCCCTAGCGCTTGCCAGGGTAAGTATGTACTTTAAAGTATAAATAAATATATATATATATATATATATATATATATATATATAAAGTGTATATATATATATTTCATATATACAACATATATGTACTTCATATGTTATATATATATATTTTTTTCAGTACTTTCAGTACCACTTACAAAGAATTCTGACCTCTTCTGTCCCCTCTTTAGATATTTAATATTTATATTTTCATCTTTTCTTTTTTTGTTTTAAAATTTGATTTCCCTGGTCACTAGAGTTCAGCATCTTTTCTAACTTTTTAGTCCTTTTTAATTCCCCAAAGCTAGTCTGTCCTGCATTCCCTGCAGGTCCGTGGTAAGATCTACAAAACAGTGGGAGGAGGGACAGGCTCTAGGAAGACAGGAGATTGTGTGGCAGGGAACTGTGGGAATACCAGTGAGTAAGAAGGGTGGGAGGTCACCACCTGGCTTCATCCCACGGGTCCTGGTAGGCTCATTAATGATGTGTTTCACTCTCGATTTTTTTCTTATGCTAAGCCTGACATTTGGCAAGGGCCTGACTCTTGATGGTTTATTTAAACCAGAACTTGAAAAAAAGTTAGTCATCTGAGCCAGAAGGTCAAAGGGACCACAAACCTGGACCTGCCTGACCTTCTTTCCGGGAGATCAGTTCCTCGAGTAGAATGTAGACTACGATGACAAATATATCTTGCTTTATGATCATATGTTACTGAAGTCATGAACTTAACTATTGAAATGCTAATTTTTGTCACTTTCTCTATGTTGTTTTTACTACTTAGCTTCCCTGATCTTCCCTTCCTCTTTTCGTCTGCCAATATTGACTTACCTTAAAACTTTCCTGCGTTGGCCATCCCAAAGTCATGAATTCTGAAAGTCTCCACCCTCCCCTCTCCCTGAAGTAAATCCTGGTGCTTATCCGCACCTGCATCTTTAGTCTCTCTCCTTCATTCAGTTTCTCCCCCACACTCTGCTTTTCTTTGCCCACGCGGGGGGCGGGAGAGGGCACCAGGGGCTCAGGGATTTTAACAACACAACTGTACTGCCCCAGGGTCTGATAATACCTGAGTGTCCCTGAAGATCCCAGGAACTGACTTTCTCAAGTTCTCCTCTGGTTCTGAGTCCTCAGATTAGCCTTCTAGTCCCCACACATCTTACCTTTCTGCTGCTTTTTTTCTTCTGTGTTTTCATACAACACACGCACATACACGTTTCTCCCAGAGGCACTTTGGGTGGCACAAACATTTTCCTGGCTTGAGTCAAAAGCAGTTTGCCAGATAAAAGAGAAAACAACACACAGAGGCTCAGCCATTTCTCCCTGGGGCAGCCCTTCAGCCAGTCTCTCCAAACCATGCTGTCCAGTTCTGGCCCAGCATTTCCCTCTTCCCAGCCTCTGCTTCACCTCACCTCCCTGCTAGAGAGGGGCTCTCATGTCAAGAAGACAAGTACATTTTGTTTTCCTTAGTTCAGGCTCAGTTTCATTACCTTCATTTTCATCTAAACTGTTTAAGGAAATTCTCTAAATACAGTTCTTTTCCTTATGCAAGCTCTTGTGCCTTTTCCCTCTTCTGATACTTTTGCTGCCATTATATAGTTCACATGTTCTTTCTGTTTTTGTCTGTGTGTCTGTCTTTGTGTCTGTCTTTCCATTTCTCTCAGCCCGCATCCACATTTTCTTAAAATGTAGGTATGAAATAAAGTTCTTAGGAATCCAACATTGACAGGTATATCTATAATTAAATCTCTGCCTCAAATCAAAGATGATGCGTTTACCCACGCTTTTACATTTCACCTCTAACATACTCCTGTCCTTCTTCTGGGATTGTTCACCAGAGTGGAATTCTCCCTTGGGTGTTACCTCCTCCTCAAAAGCGAACCCCCTCTACCAATTGGTTTCTGACTCTTGCTCTTTGCTCCCAATCTTGATTTTGAGTCACAGCATTTTATCCCTAGGATGCTCTTGCTAGCCCAGAAGGCTTTGCTTCCTTTCCTTGTTTTTTCTTAAGATTTTTTTTTTCAGTACCAGGGATTGAACTTGGGACCTTGCCCTTGCCAGGCAGTTGCTTAAGCCGCTGAGCTATATCCCTGGCCTGCTTCCTTTGCTTGTAATTAGCAGGTGTCTAAGAGATTGTTTTGCTTATATTTTGCACCAGCTCTTATAAGGAGGTGGTTGAGTGCCTTTCCTACTTAAACTCTTCACAGCCTCCCCACCTCCCTTGTTTCCTTCAGTTTGTCAGTAAAAATGTGGTGAATATGGACCTGTTACTCTGAGGTTCAAAAGAAAGTAGGAGAAGTGTGCATCTTACTCGGTTCTCAGAGCCCAATGGAGAAGGCACTTGAGTATATAACACATAATTGGCATAAAGGTCTTCACTGGTTCCAAGTAGCAGCATGACATTTCTCTTTTTTCCCCCAGTAAATTATGAAAATTCCTGTATCATTAAAATTTTATATAGTATAGGCTTTCCTCTTGTGGATTCAGCCAAAACCAAGAATCTATAGTAGTTGCATGAACAGATATTTTCCTTCAAACAATAGTTTATATCAGATATTTATCTATCACTTGCATCATAGCTGGTATTATAAGCATCCTAAAGATTTAAAGTAATGGGAGGATGTGCATAAGTTATATGCAAACACTGTACCATTTCATATACAGAACTTGAGAATCCATGAGCATTGGTATCTTCCAGGATCCTAGAGACAATCTCCCAAGCACTGAGGGATAGTTGGGTTTCTCATCTGACATTTATTCACCTCAAATTTTTAAGAGTGTGGAACACAGCCCAAAAAGGAGACAAGTTGAGCCACTAATCTGGAAGTTAGGGGAAATGTCAGACCTGGTCAATTCACATTTTCTATTCCTTCTGAGTAATTTAATCACAGACTTTCCATCTTTCAGTAATATGCTTGCTGTACTGAATAGCACTTACTTCTAGGTGTAGGCTTGAAATTTATGACTCCTTTCCTTGATTTACACATAGAGTCATGTATATGCCACAGTAATTTACCAGACTACAACTTGGGGACAGTACAGATGCTCCTGAGATAAATCCTGGCCCAGCTACCCAACAGTGGAGTCCCAGTCACCAGCCCAGAATGGACCTTGCCCTACTAATGCAATTTTCTTTGGGACCTTTGGCATCTTTTCTTACCAGTCAATATTTGTGACATTGCTTTAACCTAATAGATCTTCTTTTGTATAAATTATGGAGCCTAAGACTGTTTTCTATAAGGCTCTTTGAATAAGGGTATGCAATTTAGCTTATTTTTCTCTTACAATCATCTCTGGACACCAATGATCAATGTGAGAAGCCCTTCTTAAGTCACATCAGTATCATATAATTGATCTAAGAAAGGGTTCGGGGTGGGTCTGTCCAGAGTATAGTTTACTTTTTGATACTGGAGATTGAACCCAAAGTTTATTGAGATAAATCCCCAATGCTTTTTATTATTATATATATTTTTTATTTTGAGGTAGAGTCTCACTAAGTTGCTCAGGCTCATCTGAACTTGGGATCCTCCTCAGCCTTCCACTGCCCTACCTGCCTGGTAATTTAATTTGTCTACTCAATCAAAAGGAACTATAGATTTCTGGTATTAGTCACACTATTATATATACAGTAGTCCAGTAAGAAAGTGATAGAGAAGAATATTGAATTCATAGACTCTCCATGGGAAGACACCCACCCTGGACATTACTCTCTTGAGTTTCATCTGCCTTCAGGAAGTTGTCTGCATGCAGAGAAACATGACTGATCTGCCCTGCACTTTGAGCGTCATTTTTTTCTTACTGAGGTGCTCCTTTCCATCAGCTACCACCCTTATCCCATCTCCTAACTGCCCCCCCTTGCCTTAACTCAGCCTCCCATTTTGCTGGCAAATATCCTATTCTACGCAGTAGAAAAATTTGACCTGTGTATCCTCTCACTTTGCCCCTCCTTCCTTCAAATGTGTCAAACATTCAACGTTTCTTCTTAGTCCCTCTATTTTCTGATAAAGGAGCAAGATTTTTCCTTTTTTTGCTAAGCCTGCCTTCTTGAGAGTTTATATCCCTGAATCTCCTGGGACTAGGACAGTAAGTTCTGACTTCAAGAATTCTTAGACTGTCTATCTCTTGTCCTCAATTATTAATCAGTATCCTTCTCTCTGACTAAAATGTGATTTTCACAATCTTGCCCTATCTATATAATTATAATAATAAAATGAAAGGAGAAACTTTCTCTTGCTATGGTGAGTACAGTGCTTTTTATGGTTTTATTCAGTTCCACACTTCTCAGAGCATCATTGCCTGCATCAGTTTCCTGCTTTTTTTCCTCACTAACTAACCATTCCTTGAAATCTTGCAATCTATTTCCATTCTCAATATGAACTTTCTCCCTGTGTATTTACATTCTTATTCACTGAGACTTACTGTGGCCCTGGAGCTGGCTTCTGAGCAGAGCCCCTGGCTTCTGAGCCCATCACGCTTCTCTGCCCTCCCCTGGCTTGTGGACATCTCCTTCATTTAGCAACAACTCTTTCCAGGCTCATATATGCTGATGAACCATGGCTCTATTCCTTCCATTTCTTCTTTTACCCTTCTCCAGAAGAGATCTTACCAAAACCCTTCCAATAATCCATGCACCTACTCTCAGAAATCTCATCATCCTTATTTTGGCTCCATATATGTCTACAAACTACTTAGTTTAACTTTATGATTCCACACCACGCATATTGAATCTACCATGTTAGAATGTTTCCTATTTAATATACAACCCAGGGATTGCTGGTTGATAAATAAGAAACCCTTAAATCTCTCTGCCTCCTAGTAATTCAACATCATTACACTGTCTTCTGTTCCCACCTTGCCCCCTTAAGGCGACCCTGAGGCTAGAGTGCAGAGCAGGAAAAGTGTACGTCCATCACTTCTGGATTAATTCTGTAAGAAACTAAGTGGTTACCTTTTCTTGATATATTATTCTTAAGCAAATTCTTTTTTTTTTTTTTT
>NDGN011518990.1:1439-17731 GCA_002564285.1 Tympanoctomys barrerae | reverse complement strand
ACAAGGTGCAGACTTGAGGTCCTATTTAAAAACACCATTAGAACAAACCATTCCATTCAGAAAACTACAAAAATATCTGCCACAATGAATGAATGTAGTTACGAAGGTAAATCAGCACTGACAAGCATCACGTACTCTGTTCAGCTCTGCCTGATTAGTCCTGCCAAGTAGTGTCAAAGGGATACTACAGCTAGTAGGTGACAGCCAGACAGGTCTCCCAATACACAAGGGTAAGTCCATCTTGACGCCCACCTCCTGAACCGGCGCTGGCCACTGAACAATGCCTCACTTGTGGGGTGAAGGAGTTAATTGCTACATATTAAAAACAGAAACCACTAAAGCACCCCAAGTTTATGATGTTAATTAGAGGAATTCATCAGTGCCTTCTGTGTTGTCTAAGCTTTCATCTCTTTTTTCCTCTTTTTAAAGAGTACATGTTTGCAGTACATAATGATTATCCTCATGGTGGGGAATTGATACATGTGTAGAACACGTCTCAACTTTTTTCTCTCTCTTTCCTCCCCTTTATCTCTCTTTTCCTCTCTCCATATCCTACTCCCTCTCCTTTTGAGTACTTAAGGCACACAGAGAGCTCAATCAGAACAAGCCTTCCACAATTTTTTGGTAAAAATAAACACTTCTTGAATGAGGGCTTCTATAATAATTTCTTGTCTTTAAACATTACAATTCTAGAACAATCATTTCTAGCGCCAAAACAATGGCAACGAGATTACTCTATTAGTTTTATTTTTTATTTATTATTTGGTACCAGAGATTGAACTCTTGCCAGGCAGGCACTTATGCCACTGGGCTATCTTCCTGACCCTATTAGTTTTATTTTTAAATTTACCCATAGTCTGGTGAGGAAAAAAAAAAAAAGACAACTTTGAAAGGTGTGCACCTCGTTTTCTTACAGTTCCTCTTCCAGCATGCACAGTGCTTTCCCATTTAAATCACTCAGTGCTGGTATAAATGCTTTAAGAAATAAAAATAATGACAATGGTCTCAAGTAGAAAGCAGGCATACATTTTCCATTTGGCCCCTTCCAGGGATTGACTGGTTACCTCGATCTGTGCGGTGTGGTTGGCGTAATACCTTAGAGCTTCATCTCCTTCTTCTGGATCAGATCCTGGTTTGAGCATCTGCTGCAGCAGTTTGTTGTGTCGGGCCAACTGCAGAGGGAAAGGGAGGGAGAAAGGGTTTAGGTCTTCAATTCCTTTCTTGGGGTCAGACTCTGGAATTATGTCACCCATTTGTACACATAGCTTCACAGTCCTGCGGTTAATGAGAATCAAATTGTAGCGCAAGAACATATGTCTACCTTGGATAGGCTTAAATACTCAAGTCATACCGGTCAGCCATTAATATTTTTGATTAAAGTTATATTTTCCATAAATATGTGATTATGTCAGGAAGAAGAAATGCTCAGGGGATGTAGATATAAATGGTATTTCCTATAATAAATTTAAACTACATGCACAGGAGACACAACTTGATCAACAGTGCCACAGATCCGTGGGTAGTGGAAAAAGTAGAAAGGGTGGTTTCCTGGATACACCGATAGGTCTACATTTCTGAAGGTTTCGCTTATGCGTCTAATCAAAGCTCTGCGTTAGTATTAAACTGCTACACTTCTGTGGCGTAGGAAGTCAAAATTGGACCTTTATGGGTAGAGACTTCAATCTTATTGAAATTGAAATTGGGTATTTAAAAATAAAATTTCATCAAATTATTTTTAACTGCTGTGGATAGAAATGATCTCTGACCATCTAAGGCATTTGTTGGCTGGCTCTCTTACTTTGTAGACAGTTAACACATGTTGCCTAAAGTTGTCTCTTTTAGGGTTGTCTTGAACAATTCCTGAAACTTTACAGCATCTAGGGCTCAAGTTCCTTGAGGGCTCCTAGGGATAAACTTTCTATCACATAATTCTTTTATGCTCAGCACAATTCCTCTTTTACCCTGTGGCAGTCACAATCCTAAGCATTGTAAATGTATGATCTTATTAGATGCTACAGAGAAAACGCTGGGGCGACACTGTCATTGTTCCCCCGTTTTACAGTTGAAAACACTAAGGCACAGGAAATCTGTGTGTAATAGCATAGCCAGAAACTGATGGAACTGGTACTGACCTCAGACAGTTCCAGAGCCAGTCAGCTTTATGGTACAATAAACATGTTTTTCTATTATTCATGAGATCTTAACACAAACTGTGATTTTAAAGGACAGAGATAAATTTTCAACAAAAATCCAGAACCCATAAAACCAAATGAACTTTATCCTTGGAAGCAATAATTTGGTGAGTTAAATATTCATCCCATTAATCCTGTTCTAGAACAAATCACTTTTGGAACCATTATTTTAGGATTGGTTTTCAGGGTCACTTATAAATCACTCACAAAAGCCATTGCTTATTTTTTTATACTTGAGTAAATGTGAATTATATCAATTCTTATTACAAACTATAGTAATGAAATGCTGCAACTTGTAGGTGTTTCTAAAAAACTAAGCAAGTTTCAAAGGATAAAATTATTGAGATCATTCAGGTACATTAACAATGGGCGACAAGTGGCCAGTTCTCAAACATAAAATTGGCATCATTTGCTTACAAATTGGGTCTAGGGCACAAAAGAAAAAGAAAAGTTAAGTGTCCCTCAACATATCAAGGGCTGAAGGCTTTCTCCCCATGTGACGGCATTATTGGTAAACAGTGGAACCTTTAGGAGGTAGAGTTCAGCAAGAGGATGTTAGGCCACTGGGTATATGCAACCTCAAAGGGGATATTAAAACTCTGGTCCTTTCTTCTCTCTATCTTGTTTACTTCCAGGCCACCATGCAGAGAGTAGTTCTGTTCTATCACACACCCAGTAGCATGTTCAGCCTCACCACAGGCCCAAAGCAATGGAACCAAGCAGCCATGGACTGCAACCTCTGAAACTATGAGCCCAAATACATCATTTCTCTTTCCAAAGCATATCTCAGGCATTTTGTCACAGTGATCAAATTTTGACTAATATACAATGACCCTAAAATTATCAACCTGTACAACTAAAGTGTTTAAAAATGCTATTTACTAAGGAAAACGCAAGGGACACATATTTAATGCAAGAAAACCAGGACTTCAAGTTTGGACATCTAAGAGCTTTCAATGTCATGCAAGGAGCAGGTTGTTGAATGCGTTTGTCAATCATTCTAGGCAGAGGAGATAGAGCTATGTATTTGTGGGTCATCGATATTAAGCAAAAATTATAGGCACAAAGTTCATTCACTTTCCTTCATGTTTCAGACCTACTCTTCATTTAATACCCATCTGAGATACATCAGGTACCTACACCAGGCCCCATAGACCAGGCTAAAACACCACATAGATTCACAAATACTGAAGTTTCATGACACCAAATCAAAACAAAGTTGCTGTGTAACCTCCTGATAAATCAGAAAAGGGATGGTAGCTAAATTCCCAAACAGGCCAGTTTTAGTGGGTATGAAAATAAAGTTTACTCTATTAATTAATTTATTTTTAATGTATTTGGCACAGTTTCTCTCAGACTCCTAGTGATCCTCTTGTCTTCAGCCTCTCCAGTGTTGGGATTACAGCCATGTGGCCCCAGGCCCAGATCCAGTGGCTGGCTTGGCACGCCCAGGGGCGGGGCTGGTGCTACATGTGGTGTCAGGAATCGAACCCTGGTCCCTGTGCTTGCCTGAGCAGGTGGTTAGTCCACTGATCTATCTCACCAGCCCTCTACATTAATCCTGAATCTGAAGTTAACTTCACCTTAAGCAATCAGTTATTTTTCTATTGTCAATTCCTGTCTTACACAGAAAGTAAATTTAAGTGACCAATGCACTTTTTGCTCTTCGTTTATGTCTTCTCCAGCCCTTTTCTGACCAACCAAGCTCACCAAAACACTTAATCTACTTGATAGAAAGAAGCATTGCCTGATTCTAGACTATCACGAGAGTCAACTAGAATCTTTAAATTCATCATACTTCTATTTTCCAGTACACAACTGATATTTAACATTATGAGTCTTAGTGGAATTGCCCTGAAAAGGAGCTTAGATCAAGAACAGTGTTTTATGGAACTGAAAAGTATCAGCAGGGGAGACTAAGGACGTTGGGTCAGCAAGGCAGGACCAAAACCAGCATGATCAAGTAGGTGTCCTGGCTGTCAAGTGAAGAAAGAAAGAAAGAAATCTCTGGATGGAAGCAGTGATCACTTGCATCAAATGCTGCTGCGAAGGCAAATCGAATGAAGACCAGGAAGTGTCATTCTGTTTAGCAACATGGAAGTCACTGATAAGCTTAGCAGCAGCTCCAGGCAATCGTGGACATTACATAGTTTAACTGTGGTGAGGGTTTTTTTTTTTTTAATTTTTATCAATAAACATCAGAGGAGATAAGGTGTGACAGTGACTGTGAGCACAGGGAACTCTGACAGATTCTTACTGTCAGGGGAACCAAGTATTACAGTGGTTATTTGACAAGGACTAGGGTACAAAGAAGGATTTTTTTTTTTTTTTAAATATGGGGAATGAAACTTGGTGTTGAGGAACCACAGCTACAGAGCTATCTCTCCACTAGGTGAGAGTGGAAAGCTTAGCACAAAAGTGAAAGAGTTTGTCTCAGAAGCAAATGAAACCCCAGCGACAGTAGAGAACAGGGGCACAGATTCAGGAGGTGGGAGGCTGTGACCACGGGAATACAAGGAAGGTATTTTCTGGTTACGGGGATTTTCACAGTGGAGGAGGAAGCCCACGAGGAGGATGCAAGGAGAGGTGTTAGATAATCAGTGAAGGGCAGGTGTACCACAGGAAGGAAAAGGAATGCACCTGGCAAACGCAGTAGCACTGCCACAAAGCACAGAGGGTCTCCTCGGTCAGAGCGTGTGCGCTGGTGAGGTTCTTGCCAGTGACGCTTAGTTGTCTGGAGATCGGCATGGAGTAGGCAGAAAGTTGTTAGGAAAGATACTTTGGTGGAGGTAGGGGAGACCAAAAACACCCCAAAAGTAGAGCTGTGCAAGGAATTAAGACAGGATTAGGAAATCCAAGCTAAATAAAGAAGCCAGTGAAGCCAGGAAGGATAATGAAGAGACATGAGCATCAATAAGCTGTAAGTCCTAGTGTGGTGTTTCAAAAGTATAGAATTTGAAGAGCTCAAAGAAAGTGCCGGTTGGGAAAAACCAGTCAGAGCAGGGCTGACAATCACAGATAATGATTTGCTTTCAGAGCAGCCCATACAGCTCTCTTCTATCTTCCTCTCAGACCTCCCCACATAACCTGGCCTGCGCCATGGTCTTCTCTCACCTGGAACACTACAGAGCTTTTTTAACTGGTTACCCTGTCCTACCCTTTTCTCTGGAAGGAGCTATAGGATTCTTTTGGTTGGATCATGTTTCTTTCTTACCCAGAATCCTCTCGGGCTTGCCATCTTATTCAGAGAGAGCCATGTCCTCACCATGGTCCACTGCCATCTGAATTCCACTCCCACTGCTCTCGCCACGGATGGCTCAGCCCCGTGGTTCCCAACTGGCCCTTGCAGTCAAGAGGCACGCTTCCCCCTTGGGGCTTTGCCAGTGGCTTCCTCCTTTTGTCTGGATGCTCTTCTTCTGGATGCTTGTGTGTTTTCCTCTTACTGCAGATCTCCCATCCAACGGCGTCTCACCACCAACAACACTTTAGAAGGCTGGCCTGCTGCCTCCCCAGCACACCTGACCCTATCTCTCCTCCTTCTTTATTCTCCATAGCACACAGGATGATCTGGCCCCATATACTTTATAACTGATCTGCTTATGAATCTTCCCCTTTCAAACCACCAGCTTGGCACGATGGTCATTGGTTCCATTCGCTGCTCTACTTCCAAGGCTTCCAACAGCGTCTGGCACATGCCAGGTGCTCAATACAAATTTTAAAATCAAAGTTATATATTAGAACTCTTTAAAACTTAGTTGCTAGGTTCCCAAGGCGAGATGGTAATTTACACAATTTCTCATAAATTTATTTGCTAAAAAGCTTTTCTTGCTTTTAGTCACCTTGTGGTGTTACAATTTAGTTATTTAAAGAAACTAGTAATGCTAGTCTATGTAACAGACTTGCATAAAAAAACAGACCTAAACAAATCATTTTCATTTCAGATTTTTGCTTAGCAGAAACACTTTAGAAGACCTGCTCCCTTCCCTGTAGTCTCAAAGAGACAACTCTACTTTCATTTTGTTATAGACAGAAGGTACTCTAGAGAGTACGGCACTTTCATTTGTGATTGTAGAAGCAATCTACACATATCTTGACAACTTCAAAATACGCAATCAGACAAAAGCAGAGAAGCAAAGAAAACTGGGCGTGGCACCGTGTGCCTGTAATCCTAGTTCTTGGGAGGCTGGGGCTTAGGCTGGGGAATCGCTACAAGCTCACAGCCATCCCGGGCCACACAGAGTTCAAAGCCAGGCTGTACTACATACAGAAACCCTGCCTCCAACAAACAATGATAATAACAAAAATTAGTTGCACCATTTTTAATGCATGCAACTTCTTAAAATTTACTGTTTTTTCACACAATCTAGGATATATACACACAAAATGTAGATATCATATGTTGCTTTCAGATTTTTTTTTTATTTTTTATTTTAGAGACGGGTCTACAGGGTGTTCAGGATCTCACTACTAGATTGGACTCTTAGTGATCCGCCTGTTTACAGCCTTCCAAGAGCTGGGATTACAGGTGTGCGCCAACACACCCAGTCTCAATTGCAATCTCAGCAGGCCCTGGGGGCAGGGCCAGCAGGACAGGCCCAGGAATCAAACCCCAGCCCCTGTGCCTGCTTGCAAGCATTTTAATCCGCTGAGCTATTTGGCCAATTCTTTCTCAAAATCCTACATTCCATGAGAACCATATGAACAATACAAAATGCTTCTGCTATGTAACCAAAGAAAATCAGAATTCCCATGTAATGTTAGGAAAAATATTCAGATAATTTGAATTCGCAGTAAAACAGAGTGAAATACTGCAGAGCAATCTTTCCACGGCGAAGCTTTATGGTCCAGAAGCGAGGCACTGCAGACTTCCAAGCACTTTGGTATAAATGAAATTAATGCAAGTCAGAAAACAAAATCGCTACTCATTAACAGTATCATCAGCAATGAGCCAACTGCCCAACCACATTAGGTGACAAAATAAAAACCTGTGATGGGCACCTTCTCCTGGTGGAGGCGGATGTGCTGGGAGAGCTCTGCATGGGATTCTGGAAAGGAAGGAGCGCATCACTTCCCTCCACACCTGGGTTCCCAGCAGTATGGCTAAGGCTTTATGGACTCTCAGCTCCAGCTTGGAACTTCAGTGGTCCTCGCTCCTCACTCTCCACAAACAGAAACGACCCTGCATCAAAGTGTATGCAGCGTTTATATCTTGGTCACGTGGGCCTTCTCTGACCAAGCAACCGTGTTTGTTCTTAAAGCGGAACATACCTACGTATAGTACTTTTTCTCTCTGTATCTTGGTCATTATCATTTCTCTCCATTATAGGGTGACATCTTTAAGGAAATGAGCTTGGTCTTTCATCTTTATGTTCTGAGAGGCAGAAACAAACTGTGGTACACAAAACTGACTCCATAAGTATTTGCTGAATCACTGAAGAAATGAGCTAGTGAACGGCATCCAACCATGTGCTACGGTAGCCAAAGACTCTTTAAGTCTCAATGAATTACCTGTTTTTTCCTCCATAAACAAGGGCAAAGAAATTTTATTAGAAATCAGAATATGGTACAATTACCAGTAATTAAGCATTTTTTAGTTATTTATGTACTCATGCCCCTTCTGATAGAGATAAACTATTTAGAGAAAGAACTGATTACTCAATAAACGAGGGCTAGATCCCTATCCGACATAGCAAATAGATTTCAGTCATATATACAAAATACAGAAGAATTTTTAAAATATCTCAATTGTTCTGAAATGCACGAAAAGATCTGGCATTGATACAGCGCTTTTTTGATCCCAAATTTACTACTTATTGAAAGCATAACTTATCAGAGACCAATTATCACATGTCTAATAATTTTTGAAGAATTATTCCAGGGCCGGTGAAATAGCTCAGTGGATTAAAGTGCCTGCAAGCATGCGCAGGGACTGGGGGTTCAATCCCCACACCTGTTGTGTCAACTCCGCCCCCCAGGGCTCACTGAGAAGGCAATTGAGTCTGGGCATGATGGTGCACGGCTGTAATCCCAGCACGTGGGAGGCTGTAAATAAGATCACTAAGAGTCCGATCTTGTAGCGAGACCTGAACACCCTGTAAACCCTTCCCTAAAATTAAAAAAAAAAAAAGCATTATTTCCTATATATACAATCCTACTAAAATGTTTTGTCGAAGAACTGTTAATGAAAGGCATTCAGCTTTCTTACTGAATTATTTTTAATGTATTTGGTACAGGGCCTCACTACGCAGCTTGGACTCATAGTAATACTCCTGTTTTCAGCCTCCCCAGTGCTGGGATTATAGGTGTGCGCCACCACAGCTGGACTTGGTGGCCCACCAAGCGTGCCTGGGGACAGGGCCAGCATGGCACGTGGTGCCAGGAATCGAACCCCAGTCCCTGCGCTTGCCTAAGAAGGTGCTTAGTCTGCTGAGCTATCTGGCTGGCCCTTAGTGATGGGGTTCCGAGCCACCCTGTCCTGCCATGTATCCTTCTGTATGACATTATTAATAAAGCAACAACAACAATAACAAACCAGCATCCAGAGAAGCCATAGCACCATGCAATGCCACTGTATAATGGAGAGGAACAATGGTGACCACGGTACAGAAAGAAGGATTACAAGACACAGGCAACTGCTGTTTTAACACAGAATGAAGAAGAGCAAATAAAGCTACTTAGTCAGGACAGGCACTGGGTAAGCAAGATAATACAGAAGATGATAAATATAAAAAGAAACCCCCAGCACCCCAAGAAGTAGTATCACTTACTATTATTATGTGCTTTTGAAAACAAAGGTAAAAACACCTGGTAGGTATTTCTGGAAAAGTCTAGCATATCCATGGAGGTTGTCACAATAAGAAATCTAATTTAAATCCTAATTAAAATCCCCCAAACAACTAGTGAATATATTCAAGAAGAGCATCTTATGAATTCAGCTCAACAGCTAACAGATTCCCACAATACAACTTGAAATTAGCTGATGTCACCATTCTACGTGGTCTAGCAAACCAACCAACAATCAATATTGGTCGTAATGAGACTCTAAACCTGAGTAGCTTCCTTGAACATTAAAAGCCAGTGAAGTTTGAAGTGGGAAACTTCTGGGTCCTGGAAGTCTTGGCAATCCACAACAGCCTTTATTAGACAAGACAATAGCAATTGTTTTACATATGAAATAAAAATGATGCCTATATTTGGCCTAGTCAGTAAATGGTGCCAAAAACTTTTGCCAAGAAGAACACTTAATGGGTCATTATTACAAATAACAACAACAAAAAAAAAAAAACCAAGTCTGAGCTAATTTATTAACTATCATAATTACTGTGGTTTTACTGTCTTCCAGAGTCGCATGTGTCAAAGGCTCTGTCCCAGCCCCAGATGCTGAGGTCTTCTACTCAGTAAGAGAGCACATCCCTCAGGAGTATGGTGGGGTCCCAGCCCCATTTCCTTCTTGCCATTAGTGTTCCCGTCAGGAGGTAAACAGGCTCTTCTGTGCCACGTGCCTCCACAGCCATGAGCCCAAATCAACCTTCCTCTTCACAAGTTGACTAGCTCAGGGATGTGCAGCAGTCTTCAAAGCTCAGCTACACCCTCATATTCAGGTTTTATGAGAAAACGCAATATAATATATGGGTATCTGGGATCCACAGCAGAGGTGTCTGCACGGGGGACTGCCCCGAAGAAGAGACACCAATCTGGCCATTATTTGTTTGGGAAGGATCATTATTAATCACGATATATTTGTAATTTTGTTGAACATATATACAACATAAAATAGCAATAAAAACATGTGAATGTACATATTGATAAAATGCATACATCCACCTAGATATAAATGTTATACACAAACACATATAAAGTGCAACAAGTGCTCTAAAGAACATCATGCTTTTTTTTTTTTTTTTAACTCCAAGATTTGAGAATAAAACTGATAGATTCAGGCTTTGCATTTTAGGTGACATTTTTTATTGAAATATTTTACAGTTATTTTCTCATGCGAATTTTAATGTTTCTTTCAGTTAGGGTCCAAGAAAGGATAGAGAAAAAAGTCAAGAAATTATACTGCAGTGACATTCAGCAATAATGATTGCCTAGTACTTCTTAACTGTGGATTTTTTTTTTCATGCGTGTTCTTTTATTAATTGGTAAGACTGTGGCAGAGCAATTGGCTCCCCCAAGATCACAAAGCGAGCTGGAGCCTGAAGTCCAAGTAATTGCCTTATGTGTTTAGATTAATAATTACGCGATGCCTTCATACCCAACACCTTTCCTGTTTGAAGCAGAGAAAAAGCATCAAAAGAGGGAACAAGCTAAGGTTTGATCTACTCTCACGAGAAAATCCTGTTTTTAAAAACATCTCCTTTTTATTTCGTTCTCTCTGATTTTGTGAGCCTGCTATGCGCAAAGCTACTGAGAGGTTATAGGGAGAAGGATGACGTATTTTGTTCTCAGCATACTATGTTGTAGGAGCTGGAGGAATTTAAGCCATTATGTCCCTGTGACTAACACATGGTACAGCAAGGGAAGAATTAGAAGATATCATGCTGGATTTGGCGGCACTATGAGGAACAAAGGGCATCTGGTAAAAGGGTTTTTTTTTTGCATTTTAGGGAAGGGACTGCAGGGTGTTCAGGATCTCACTACTAGATCGGACTCAGAGTGATCTGCCTGTTTACAGCCTCCCAAGAGCTGGGATTACAGGTGTGCAGCACCATGCCCAGTCTCAATTGCCGTCTCAGCACGCCCTGGGGGCGGGGCCAGCACAGCAGACCCAGGGACCGAACCCCAGCTGGTAAAAGTTTTAAAGAATGGATCAGATATTACCAGGTCAAAGAAGAAAGACGAGGAGAGCATGAGGATGGCGTTCTGCATAGAGAGAGATGCATGAGAGTGGAGGCACGGAAGATGGTGGCACGAGATGGCCTGGGAGGGGGATCCAGAGCCACACTGTAAATTCTTGGGTGAGTTCTAATAGAGAGCACCACTATGGGTTGAAAGGTGCTCAAACCAACCCCAAAAGATACTTACATCCTACCTCCCTGACCTACGAGTGTGATCCTATTCAGAAACAGGGACTCGTAAATGTAACCAGGCTAAGATGAGGTTATACGGATCAGCGTGGACTTAAGCCACTACCTAGTTTTGTGCAAGAAGAGGAAAATAGGGGCTGAGACAGGCACATAAGATGAGTACCACGTAATGATGGGGGTTACTGGAGTGACACAAATTTAAGACCTGGTTCATAATGCAGCCAATACCAGAAACTGGGATCAGACAAGGCAGGATCCCTTCCTGCGCCTCACCAGGGAGTGTGTCTTACTCTCCCCGTGACACAGGACTTCCAGCCCCCAGAGCTGGAATGAGGACCTGTTTTTGTGAGCTGCCACATGTGCAGAAATTTGTGAGTCCTAGAAAACCAGCCTAAACACCAACCATAAAGATTGCTCTTCTCTTAACGGAGGCAAGACAAAAAATGAAATTCTTCTCAGCAATACTTTGCCTTTTCTTGAAAAGGAAAGTGTGGATTAAAGAGGGTCCATTTGGGAGTCATGTCAGCGTCTAGAGTGACTCTCGGGACTGTTTCGTCCTTTATAAAAAGCAGAGATAACGTTTCTTCCAGAATATTAATGCCATAATTACCATTCTGTAAGGAGTAGGGTCAAAGTCACGCTACAAAGATGGAAAGGGCTCTCTCACATGAGACTGAACTGCAGAGTCTCGGCAAGAAAATCTTCCCATAGCAGGGGGAAGTCTGCACTTAGACGCTTTAGAAGGAAAGCAGCTCTGGGCACTGCTAGTAGAGAGCAGCGAGTCCTCCCCACCTCCCAGCTGTGAGTCTGACTGAGGTCAAACCATAGTAAAGGACAATAAAAAGGACTCTTCACAAGGAGGAAATCGTTGCAGTTTCCCAAAAGAGCTAGATGAGAATGTTAAGGAGCTGAGGGGGAAGAAAAAAACAGGGGCTCAAACAGGGAAGAATAGGGCTGGCCAAATAGCTCAGTGGATTAAAGCACCTGCAAGCAGGCTCAAGGACCAGGGTTCAATTCCCAGGGGCCTGCTGAGCAGGCCCTGCCCCCAGGGCACGGTGAGATAGCAACTGAGACTGGGCCTAATGGCACATGCCTGTGATTCCAGCTCTTGGGAGGCTGTAAACAGGCCGATCACTAGGAGTCCGATCTAGTAGTGAGACCCTGAACACCCTGTAGACCTTTCCCTAAAATATAAAACAACAACAACAACAAAAACCAGAAGAATATTGAAGATGAGCTACAGAGAGAGAAGATAAAGCCACTGATCTCAAACCAAACAGTATAACGGGATGGACTGGCAGCAAGAACTAATCTCAAAACTTTTTTAAAAAAGTGAACTCTTATACTTTTATTCTTTCTCAAACCTCCTTGCTCTCTAGTCAAACACAACTGTTGATATTATCATGAGGATATTCTGGAGTATGACTGGAATAGAAGGAGAAAGAAACAACACTTTCTAGGACTTCAAAAGTTGACCCTTGAGAATGCAAAGAGAGGATGAATGGAAGCACAAGGGAGGACAGGGTGTCAGTGGGCAGGAGAGGGAACAGAGGGGGTGAGCACCAGGAGACCTGGGGTTTGGCAGTCCTGGGAAAGAAAACAAAACGTCTGAGTGCCTTGCAAGCAGCTATAGAGTCTGCAGGGACCACCGGACCCAAAGGAAAGCATGAAGTCTCAGGATGAGTTTCCCTCACACACGCGCGCGCACACAAACACACACACACAGCTCAATGGAAGCAAGGAATTAGTCCCCTCCCCTCCTGCTAATGGTAGAGAAGGAGACCCTGATATGACAGCGTTATTTTAAGTGATAGTATCTTTAAATAAGTTTTTTTTAAGTTTTTTTTAAAAAGTTATTGTATGTCTTATTTCCCTAACATCTAAAATAAATTCACTAAAGTTTTTCGATATCTGTTCATGATTTCCATAAAAATGATGGCCAAACTAAGACAAAGATAAGTGCAAAATGACAGAATTCAACAGAATTAAATGATTTAAAGAAAATCAACTCCTGAATTTCAGATGACATAAGCCTCCTATTCATTAGGGCCTGATTTAAATTATGGTAATAAAATCAGTCTTTAAAAATTCCACCAGTTCTTTATAAGCTAAAGTAAAACATACAACCAAATATTGTCAAAGGAGTTTTTTTTTTCTTTAAAACATACAAGAAAAATGTACACAGTATATTTTACAGTAAATGTACTGAACATACTTTTCAAAACTAAATTGGATTTATAATCAGATATAGCAAATGTATTCTATGTTTAAAACATAGTTATTTATCACTCATACTTCTGATTTCTAAGCCTATTTAACTCTTTTGAAAAGATTCCTGTACTATAAAGCAACAAAAATTATTTTAATCTCATTTTGGAAAAATTAGTTATAAATGAGCTTTATACAATTACACCTAATACATAATAAATATATTAGTTCATAAAATGGGTATATAAGTTTATTTTTAGGTAAACAAAATTATCTTCTAAAGTAAGCTTTTCATATACAATAAGACAAACTTATTCTTTGGTTCCAGTTTTTAACTGAACCTCTGACTTCAAGTAACTTTAAGAAGGTATTCACTTAAAATTTCATTAAATATTTGTCACTGTGATGATGAATTTTTATTGTTTTGTATTTTTCATGCAAAATTTAATGAAACGTAATGCTTAATTGCTCCTGACAAATACAGATCTATATTTTCTGAATGATTAAACTCTATGTCGGTAGGTCATCTTATCAGAAGCCAGTATTTCACAAAAATACTCTAAACTTGTCATTGTTGCAGGGTGAAACACTGAAAATATTTTAGGAGGAGAAAGCAAGAAAAGAAACCAAATCTATATGTTAAGTGGGGTTATTCAAAGCACACATAAGGATTAATACGTAAAAAAACACAGAGGTGCTCTCTGGGGCCCGCCCAGCTAATGTATGCTTGGAATCTTTGCTTTTGTTCTACAGAATTGATAAAAGAGACACATTTTTTTTGACCTGGTTTCTTTTTGGTGTAACTAAAGACAAGTCTTTGCAATTTCTGGGTCTCCCTATTCAACTCAGGAAGTATTTTCTTCAGATGCAGAGATGAGAGGATAATATTACCTGAGCTATATCTTCAAGCATTCAGAAATAAACATTCTTGAAACTGCTCCTATTTTGCTCAAGTTATTCCCGCCATCATTCCCTCACGATCCTTCAAATAGGATCTGAGAAATACTAACAAAACACAAGGCTCTTTCTCCATAGAAGTTGAGAAAGTAACACAGAAGCCTGAAATAGTCCATATTTGACACCAGTCTCTCTTGCCTAGAAGATAATCCCAGGAGAATATGGATTTTGTTTGATTTACTGCTATATCTCATATATCTAGAACCATGTCCAGCACAAAATAGTTACTTAATAAACATTTATTGAAAGGATGGATGGATGGATGGATGGATGGAAGGACAGATGAATGGATCACACAGAACACTGATCTTTTTGCTTCTCTGTGTGTTTAGCTTTTAGTAGTACATGTGTTTATCTCTCCAAAAGAGACTGATTTTGGGGGGGATGATGAATTTTTGCCATATTCTATGTAAATGTGCAAAGTTCTTTACTTCCTACTTCCAGAACAAACTAATCATTTACTTACAACAGTGAAGAAAATAAGAAGGATGTCTTTGCTTCTTTCTTCAACAGCATTCCATTTCTTTTACTGTTTCCAGTGATTTTTGTGTTATCTTTTAAGGCAAGCATCAAGAGGTGGACAAGGCCATCTTTGGGGACCCCTTGACCTATTGAAATAGTTTCTGCGGTCAACTGGGAAAACGTAGAAAAATGTTGCTCTCACAGTAACTGCTGAAGCGAGTGGGCTTATCTAGACAGAGGGACTATTCCTGGTTCTGCCACTGACCCTTTATGGCAACACGTGTGTTCAAGGCACTTGACCTTTTAGCGTTTAATTGGTGGAATTGTGAAATAGCTATAATACCTACAAGAATACACTGAAGAGCATTGCTGGAGCATCTGGCTGCCAACACACCTTAGGTTTCTGAGCCAACCAGGCCCAGTCAGGAGCGCATTGCTGTCCTCTCCCTCGGCTCTATGTCACACCTCTTCCAAGAATGAGTCAACTGCCTTCTGGCGGCTCCAGGCCTGACAAAAGCCATTTGGAAGTGGGTTAATTAAAGGTTTGAAATGATAATGATGAGTTCTGCCCGCAGTTCTCCCACCACTAGCTCAGGAATCCTGTCTGGAGTGCACAAATTAGCCAGATGTAAAATCGGGGGGTGGAATAGGAAGAGCTGAGAAGAAACGCGAGGAGATAATTTTCGGGAACTTTAAGTTCAATTGCTGGAAAGCGTTTCGACTGCAGGTTTCTTCAGCTTTCTATCTCAGCCTTTCGACAGACTGGGACATACTATGCTGCTGCTTTCTCAGTGTTTAACTGTCTAGAAGCTGCTAAGAAAAAAAAAAAGGTCAGCTTTTGTCCGACAGAGTGGTTTTTAAAGACAGAGAATTACTGCTCAAATGAACTTCTGCATTTCGAAGACACCCCTAATAAAGGGGGAAATGAGGCGGCAAGGTGAATTTCGAGTCTACGACTCTACGTAAGGGTGCACTCAGTGGAATCAAACTGAAAAAGACAAAGAAGTTCGCACACATGCATTTTGCTAACTTGCTCATTCCTCGATATCTAATCAGTTAGAAATTAAATGACCCATGGTGCAAGTGGAAAGACCAAGGTAGGGCAGCTGAAGAAAAGAAGGGGAGAAAGAGAAATGGTAGAAATAAACTCAATCAGAAAAACTTATTCAGCTATCTTAAGAAATATACTTCAGACATTGCCAGTCCTATGGATAACCCACTGCTATTATGGACTACTGGACTATATTGGAAAATTTTGCTGAATTCATGCACCTACAATATTAAAATGGCAATGGAATACTCATCTCGGGAAAAACTAAACAATAAAAGGGGATATAAATGAAGGAGCATATTGTTCCTGTATATACAAAATAGTTACAAGAGATATACAGCTACTTTCTCTTAATTCAATGAGAAGAAAGATTTGTACTAATAGTGCTTGGAC
>NDGN011518977.1:2059-12339 GCA_002564285.1 Tympanoctomys barrerae | reverse complement strand
TCTATCCTAACTATTAATAGTATGAAGGAAATGTACCTAAACTGAAAAGTAGTAAGCTACTCTTAGTTCACTTCCTGACACGCACCCTTTCTACCTAGGTCAGTGTGTCTTCACTTTGTTGAGTAGGAAGAAGTGAAAGGAATTATATCTATGGGTTTCTCTCTTCATGTTTTCCTCTATATCATCATTGCGGGTCTCAGTATTTGTATTAATGCAGGTCAACAATATGAACAACAAGACTATGACAGTGTTCTTTGGTCATAGGCATTTGAAGACTATCACTACTTCCATCCTGTATTTGAAGCTAGAAGAAGAACATTCAGAGGCCGCTCAGGCTTGCTCAGTCATGTGGTAGTAGAAATAATGCCCTTACCTTGCACTGGCTTTGGATCTCACTGAACTCTTGCGCATGGCTGGCCCACCAAGATTATGTTCTCTCAGGCAACATGCATATGGGGTGCCAATGTGGGGAGAGAACAATAAACAAACGTGGTGTTCTTCTCTGCTTTTGTCTGTGCTCCTCTTTTCATCTGAAGCACCTCACAAAATGGAATCCAAAAGTAAAATTACTACGAACTTCATCAGAGCAACATGATGGCAAGCAGGTTTTGTGAGTGGCTGTGCAGACTACAGACTCATGAAATGAGCTTTCATCGAGAACGTTAGAAATCAGTTTTTTGTAAACTTGTATTTTTATTTAATCCCATGTGATTAGAAAATGTCCCAATATATTATATCCATCACCATTTTCTCTTTACCCTTTACTGTTGTTAATAGTTTCTTTATTTGCTTTTTTTTCCTTCAATCAATGTCATTATGTTGTGTGAATATTTTTCCAGAGGAGAGTGAATGGAGACAATGTGCACTTACCTTCAATAGTGTGTGTTACCTGCGTAAAGGAACATCCTTCCATAATTGCTCTGATCACTATGATTTCAAGCCCCCTCCAACTTCAATGTTGAAACCTAACATTCAAGGTAACAATGTTGGAAGTGGGGACCTCATGGATTTTTTTTTTTTTTTTGAACCAGAGAGTGAACTCAGGCCCTTGCGCTTACCAGGCAAGCACTTATTCTCCTGAGGCATCTCCCCAGCCCCTGTCATGGATGTTTAGATTCCAGTGAGTGAATTCAGTCTCTATTCTCTCTGCATTTGAAGATTTAAAAGGGTATTCATCAGGCTGAAGATGCCAGTTCTTTGGTCTTAGATTACTCAGCCTGAGACATAATGGGTCAAAAATAATAATTGTAAGTAATCAGCTTTGGAACAGTCTTTTTTAACAACACAAAATAAACTAACAAATTGGTACCAGAAGTGTAATATTGCTGTAACAGAAACCTGAAAATGTGGAAGTAGCAATGGAATTGCTTAATGGGTAGAGGCTAGAAGAACTGACAGGTTAGAGAAAAAAATCCTCTATTGCCATTGAAATCGATTGTGTTGAGATCCCTAAAGCAGAAAAGAACTACAGGCAAACCTCACAATGCCTTAGAGATTACTTAAGCAGTTGTGAAAAGAATGTTGGTGGAAATATGAGTATTAGCCATTGTAATGAGATCTCAGGCAAAAATGAAGAACGCCAAATTAGAAATTGGAGAGAAAACCATTTTTGCTATAAAATGACAAAAATGGGACTGAATTGTGTTCATGCCGTAGGGCTTTACAGAAAGCAGAATTTAAAAGCAATGAATTATATATCTGGCAGAAGCACTCTCTAAGAGGCAAAGCACTGATTTAGGGACCATATGGCTTTTCTTAACTGAATACAGTAAAATGTGAGAAGAGTGAAATAATTTAAAATTGGAATTTATAATCAAAAGGGAAGTAGAATATAGAGATTTGGAAACTCTCCAGCCTAGTCATATAAAGAATTAAAAAGCATGTTTAATAGAGGAAACCGTGGATGTGGCTACATGACTATTTGATAAAGATATTAATAACAATGGAAGGAATGTAAGTGCTGCTTATCTGGTCAATGGAAGCATACCCTCAAATATATTTCAGATGCCTTCAGGCTGCCACTGTGATCACAGGACCAGAATACTATGACTTTGAGGGGAAAACAGTCTTCAGGGAGAACCCTAGGGAGCCCAGAAGGCTTTTCTATTCTCTACTCTAGGTCATCTTAGGACTCCGCTTCACGTGTCTGACCCTGCACTTCTCAGTCACACAAGCTAGGGTTCAAGCAGACCCAGATGCGACCTTATTTGCCACACAGTTTCCACCAGCCAGTTTTCAGTGTCTCATAGTACAAAAGCCACCAGAGATGTTCTTCCTCAGACAATGCCCAAGAACATGTGGGGATTTGATCCCTCCAAGGCACAAAAACTGTAGAGCTACTGTGTGATCAGCGGACTTGGAGAGCTGCAGACTTGAGGCTCCAGCGTGAGAGAGGCTGAGGTTTGAAAACCATTGTAGGTGAGGTAGCCTGAGGTACTAGGGGCCCAGTCCCTACTGCAGAATCACCAGGGGTGGGACATGCAGTCAGGGAAGGTTGTTCTCTAATCTTGGGCTTTGGAAATGTGTGAGATGTTAGTCCTGTTTTCTTGGCTATTTCTCCTCTTTGGAATGAATGTGTTTTGCATGTGAGAACATGAGTTTTGGATCTAGGAGCAGAATGCTATAATTTCATTTTATTCCCCAGATTTCTCATGTTGGAAATGCATCCTAATGAGACAGTTTGGGGAGGTGGATCTAATGAGCAATGTTTAAGTCTTAAAGAATAGATAAACATTGTATTCCTATAGTTCATCTTTCTTCATGTGATGACACAGCAAGAGGCCTTACACCAAACGCTTGCTACTTGATTTTGGACTTACCAGTGTCTGGAGCTGAGAATCCATCCATTTCTGTTCATTATGAAAAACTCAGTCTCAGGCACTCTGTTACAGCAGCACAGAGTAGAACAAAGTAATAATCATGATAAAGCTATTAAAATCAGAAAATTTTCCATAGATAAAATGTTTTATCTTATCTGTAGCCTAGAGTCAAATTTGACGATCATCTCAATAGTCTTACTTTTTTTTTTTTTTTCAGAGTTCAAGATCCAGTACAGAACATTGCATTGCATTTAGTGGCCATGCCCCTTCAGTCTCCTTTAGTTCTTTTTCATCTCCATGATCAAGACATTTTTGAAAACAAGTAATTCTTTTGTACAGTGTTCTTAGATTTCTTTATAGTTAGAATCACATTATATTCTTTTAGGCAGGAATAATATGAAGTGTGTTTGATAAGTACCCATATGCTACTACTTGAATCCTCCAAGTATTAATTTGGTAAATTAGTTAAGATTATTATCTGAGGGCCAGCAAGATAGTTCAGCAGACTAAGTGCTGGCTTAGGCAAGCAGAAGGGCTGGGGTTCAATCCCAGCACCTCATGTGGTACTGGCCCTGTCCTTGAATCCAGACATAGTGATGCACACCTGTAATCCTAGCACTAGGGAGGCTTGAAATTGGGAGGATCACTACTAGTCTGAGCTACATAGTGACACCCTGCACAAAATACATTTAAAAAAGATTATTATCTGAGGTTTCTTTATTCTATTTTTACTGTATTTCTTTTGTCATTAACAAGAAATTAGGAGTAAGATAATTTGAGACTACATAAATATCTTATTCCCTAAAAAACACACATTATAGTTTGTCATCTGTGATGATTATAACTTGAGCCAGTTGTTACTATGATGATTAAAATGTGCTGATTTCTATGGCCATGTTTTTTCCATATTTATTATTTAGACTTTTACTATGGAAATGGCATGTTTTTAGAGCACCATTTAGTTATTTATTCAGTATGAATTAATGGATTCATTTCAATTTTTTCTTTAGATTGTATACTATTACTATTTAGTTTAATTTATTTTTATTTTCTAGGTTGGATTAGAATAAGCCCCTCTAAATTGACTCCTGAGGGGTTGGGGAGATAGCTCTATAGAATAAGCACTTGCCTGGCAAGCACAATGGCCCGAGTTCAATCCTCTGTTTCACAAAAAAAAAAAAGCAGAAGAAAAAAGAAAAAAGAAAGAAGAATTGACTCCTGAGCTCCTTCATATGTAGTTATTGTTATTGTTATTATTTTAGGGAAGGGTCTACGGGGTGTTCAGGGTCTCAATGTGTAGATCAGACTCGTGATCCTCATGTTTACAGCCTCCCAAGTGCTGGGATCATTTTTCTAGGTCATTTCAACAGAGGGAATTTTTAATGTACCTGTATAATATACATATTATATATATATTATATATAGCAACACATATAATAAACACACATATAAATATTCATATACATATATACATTTTAATATGCATATAGAAGAATTTTTACCAATGGGTAGTATTAATCTGAACTCATTCCTTTTACAATGAACAAATACCAAGATTATTCCAATCACTCCCCATTTCCCTCATTTCTATTTGTTAATTGTGAGAAACTAGCTCCCATTTTTCTGAATGTTTCAACCTTAGAAAGCACAATAACTAATTTAGAGATGGTTAAGGCTTATGATTTCAAAAACAAATATTAACTATAGCTCAAAAGTTAAAGTTCAAGGTTTATTTACATCTTTTTTAGTCTTTAGACTATGGATGTATAGTAAAAAATGTATCTCAGAATCATTTGTAATAGGGTTTTCTTGGTAATTCTTTTTATTTTCTCTTTCTGTGTGGTTATTTTACTAAATCAATATTTAATTGATTTATTTTATAATCCATTTGAGGCATTTTCTCATTTTTATCTTTTCTAATTTTATGCATTTTTCCAAATATGCAAAAAAAATTATCGTGGCACCAAACATCCAGATGAAAAAGAAAAATATTCTCAGGGATGTCACATTTTTGTTAGGCTCCATTGCATTTTTCTTAGGCTGTTTCCATCTATCTCTTATAGATAACCAATTTCACTAGTTTGAGATATAATCCTGCAATGTTCATGTTGGCAAAAAATAAGCAGATTCCCACACACTTCCTTGTTTTCTTTTTCCTGACTGCAAATATTAACACTGCTAACCACAGCCTTCTGCTTGATTCAGCTTTGTGCATTTCAGCCTCCTCATACGTAAAGTTTGACCCTCTCTCCCTCTTTCTTTCACCCAAATCTGCTCCTTTGCACCATGTCTCCCTATTTTCACATTGTATTCAATTTTAGTCGTTTCATTGTCTTTCGTGCTTCTTTCTCTTTTCCGTTGGAATTATATTTTCCCTGAAGAACTTCAGTAGTCCAAGTGTAATTCAGGGGTCATGATCAGAGACTGCAAACATTGGTTTTATATCCATAGGAATCCAAAATTTGCCCATGGTCTTGTCATCCAAACATACCTTCAAAAGGTTGAAGTTTTTGGACAAGTGTGACAGAATCCCTTAACAATTTCTTTAAAAAGGAAAAACTTGGTGGTACTGTAGATCTGCAGCAAATATAGCTTTCTGTAACCTGGGAATCTGAGCACAGTCACTGCCCAGAGCCACATACTGTGCTGTGAGGGATTTCCTACTTACACAGAGCAGTCGGCTGCCCTAGATGCAGTGGCCTCACCACCAGCCTGCCTCCTCCCCTGCCTCACCTCTCTTCCTTTTACCTCCCTCCCCCTTGGTTTCCTCTTTGCCCCTTTCTTCCCATTCCATCTCTTTCTCGTCCTCATTTTCAGCACTCTAAGGATGGCACAATGGTACATTTCAATCTCCCTGCTCAGTTAAATCTTCTTTTCATCAGGAAGAATTTAATAGTCTGTTTAAAATCTTGGGTACAGAAAACCTTAACAATTTTATATATTATAACTTTTCTATTTCTTTGAATAATATCTTCAAATATCAAAAAGTTTCTGCACATATTTATGCATGTAAATTGAAGATTTTGTGGCTGACACTAGCACAGATCTTTTTGTCCTTTTAAATCTCTCACAACTTGTTTTGGCATAAATTAAAGGATGTTTAATTATTCCTGTTCACAAAAAATTCTTGCTCACATTAAATAGATAAGAAAATCATCTTTGAATTTTTGTTTGTTCAGCCTTAAATATCAGCCTTTCTGAAATGTACCTGTGAAAAAGTCCATTGTGATATTGATATTTTAAAAATTCCTCAGACATTTATGGGACACCTACTATGTACCACATTCTGCGCTAAGTATCATCTTTTTAGACTTGAAACAATCTTTGCAAATGTGTGTGGTATTTAAGCCTAAACTGGAATGTCAGTGGATGAATGGAGCAGGGGAAATGATTCACATACAATTGAACACCACTTATATATCAAAAATGCAATCACAGAACTGTAACTGAGATGATTTCATTTGATTTTTAACAAAGGCAAAAAAAAATGGAACAAAAAGTTTACAATTGACAAAATTCACAGATTACAAAGGGCTTATTTGTGTCTACCTAAAAGAAAGGCCCTGAAAGGAAGAGATAACAATGTCTTGAAAGATTTTTTTTTTGTTTTATCTTTCTAATATTCTACCTGGCATATAGATGGAGCTCAAAATAAAGAATTCAATACTCAGGGGGCAGCGAGATAGCTCAAGGGACTAAAGTGCATGCTTAGGCAAGGTTAGGCAAGTTCAAGGACTGTGGTTCAATCGCTGGCACCACATGATGCACCAGCCCTGCCCCCATGGTGGGCTGAGCTGGCCACACAGTCCAGGCTTGGTGACACATGCCCGTAATCTCAGCACTAAGGAGGCTGAAAACAGGAGGATCACTATAAATCTCAGATGTGTAGTGAGACTGTAAAAACCAAATACATTTTTTAAAAAGAACTCAATATTCAAAAGGCTGAATTCAGAAAAGTCAATGAGAATAAATTTAGTTACTGTTGATTTTTACTGTGTTCAAAAATATGGTGTAAATTCACATATTTTTCTCATCAAAAAAGACAACACTATACTATTAGGACAGTCAGGCTTTATGTAAAATATGTTTGGAATTTGCCAATATTTTTCTTTTGTGAATAAAGAGATAAAGGTCCTGGCAATAATGCAGGTTTAGTTGTAATACAACAGATTATTTTACATTCATAAAATCGCTTTATTCTGTTCTGTGTCTTCAAACGCTAACAGTCTTGATTGGAAACTCAAGTGCCACAGCAAGAACAATTGTGTAATTAGAAGATAATCATTTACTCTAGCAACAACTTGAAAGTGAGAGTTTTAAAGAACAATTAAAATTCTGTGTGTTTGATTGGAATGTGTTTACACTGATTAACAATTTACAAACATTTCTTTTCATAAACCATGCTCTTGAAGATCTCTAAAGCATTTTAGGTTCCATAGGCTTTTGGGTGAGACACAATTCTAAAGTAATCCAAGGTTAATAATAAATTCAATAACTCTTTTCATTTATTTCCCCCATGGCAGAAGAATTGCTTTACATAAAACATTCTAATCTACCTATAGTTCTATAGAGAAATAGTTAAAAGTCAGATTAGAAGATCATCATATTAGAAGGCAAAGTTGAGTAATCTTCATCTGCCGAACTAGAGGAAAACTTTTCAAACCGTCTTGCTAAATAAAGAAAGTCCACATCATTCCTTGCAAAGACAGATACAGAGGTAATAATATCCAGTTTCCTGTCATTGAAAGCAACTGAAGAAAAAGATAATTTTATGATCAGATTCTGCACAAAACCAATAAATTGTTTTAGAGAAAAGTCATGATATAGAAAAGATTCTTGGCAAGAGGTGTAAGAGAAGTTGAAACAAATGTTTGTGGATTGCAGTCATAAGAATATCTCTAGTAGATTTCTTGAGATGATTTTTATGGAACCCATTTTTGTTTTAGTACTCCTAGTGCTAATAATTTAAATAGGGCTTTTAAGTACACACACACACATGAACACACAAAATATTTATGGTAAATTGTGTCTCTATTTTAGACATTGTTAAATTGAGGGCATAGACATTGTTTAAAATCTTGTGAAATTTTATATAAGTAAGGAAATGCATAATACTTTCATATTTTTATTCTTTTTTTGTCTCTAGCTAAGAACTTCATTTACCAGTATGGTAAAATTTTTAATTTCTTTCCTTGCTTCTCTTCATTAGAAACTAAAACATTTTCCAATTAATTCAGAGATTAAATGGCTTACCTGGATATTTCAAAATCAGCTATCTGGACAGACATATGTCTGGACTGGCAACAAAATGTGGGAGTTAACTTAAAAGAAATATATTTTATAAGTATACTTTTAAGAATAGCAGTTTTCAAGGTTGGTGTTGAAAGTAATTTTTCTAATTTATTTCCATGATACTATATCTGGTAATAACATACTTGATTTCCTACAGGGATGCCTTCAGACTATTATGTTACACATCTGTAGTGAAAATTTTAAGATTCCTTTTCTTTCCTGCCCAAATGCCTTATGAATCAGGTTAAACTGCTGTTAAACAAATCATGTATGGTATTTTATGTTATTTTTCCATTGGTCATTGTGAAATACCTTTCGAAACATTCACTTTAATGTTGTTATACTAGAACTAGGTCCACTACACTTAACAAGTAAAAATACAACACCTAATGAAATCTGAATTTCCAGGAAATGTCAAATAATTGATCATGTTAGCATATCCTTAACATTCTGCAGGATTTAATCCTCCTCAAATAAGTATTCCTTGTCCATCTGTGAGCCAAATGTAACAAGATTTCTTTTCTTTATTTTATCTTGCAACCCATAATAGAACCAATGGTAAGTGTTTCCATCACTGCTTCATGTGATAAGCAATAACCAGAAGGAAGGGCAGTCACTGAGACAGGAATAAATTGGTTTTTGAATCTGCTTCAAAACACTAAGATGAGCAAGGGACTTCTCCCCTCCATAGCAGAAAGTCAAACTAATAAGTAGACAGGCCCAGGTGGAGAACGGTCAATAATTCAGTAACAGCCCCATGAATCTGAAAACCCTTCCGTCTCTTGGCTTACCCACCCTGAGGCTTCCCCTCCTTCTTTCAGTTTGCTGCGCCTGTTTCATGTATCCCTTCAGGAGGTGTCATTGTCCAGAAGCAGAGAGTAAATTGCTTCCTGTGCTGTTGTTTTTGTAAGAGCAGCGAAACTTTTATTAGAAGATTTATGAATACCCCACACACAACATAATATTCCCCTCTCCCCTTTCTTCCAAACTAGTCGCAGTCCCAACTTAACCAATCACATAATATTTGGCAAGACAGGCATGAGTTTAGTTTTCTATCAGGCACCTGAAGAAAAATTGACTGGATGAAACTTAAACCCTACTAGAAAAGAACATTGTAAAAAAGGTAATGAAACAACTGTTGTATTGTCTCCTCTAAGATGTAAAATTCATGCACTGTCATTTACATGGGAGCACCTCCAACACAGAACTGTTATTCTTGTTGTCAAACTTAGAATGCTTCCCTATTCCTTGTGGTCTCTCCTAAGAATGTAGAAGAGTGAAGAGGATGCTGCTGAAGAGTTCAGGTCATCACTGAAAAATACTTGTACAAAAGGAAATGTTTTAAGGGTTCATTTAAATTTTCCTTAAAGTGTGTGTGTGTGTGTGTGTGTGTGTGTGTGTGTGTGTTTGGTTTTAAGTAGTCTATTCAGTAGTGGTTCTCTCACATTTACATCTCAAACTCCAGCAAAGTCAGCATGGGACAGGAGGCTGAGAACTGACAGTTACATTCACAGGGCTAGATGGGGTGATGACACTGTAACAACCAATTCCAGATCTCAGCTGTAAAACTTGAGACAGGATGCCTGGTCACTCAGACCAACATGGTTAGATGTGCAATGGCCTTCTAGGTACCTCCAGGGAGTGAGTCAGGGATCCTCACTGCTTCCTCCGTGGCTATGACTCAAAGCTGCATGGCAGTGGCTTCACCTTCTCTAAGCCTCAGGTTCTCCAGCAACCAGCTCAGGGATGGCACTTCCCAGCCAAGGACCAGAGCACAAAGGAAGAAGCACAAAGGAACAGGTACAGCACTGAGCTAAGCAGCCAGGTGTCGGGTTAGGGTTGAGGGTCAGAGGGTGACATTTGGGGCAGCTGATTCTGCAGCACAATTTGTGGTTTAGGAAAGCTTCACAGGTCCTGAGGATACACTTTTAGTGAAGAGAAAGAAGAAGAAAACTTCCCTCCTATTGGAAAAATTTTAAGAGCTCATTCTTGCTCCTTAAGAAGGGACATAGACTGACTGTTGACATTATTTCAAATGCCTAGGCACAGTGCTGCCTGTTACTCAATTTATGTCAGTGGTAACAAGAGAAAAATGGCACCTCTAGTGATTTTTTTTTCCAGAACCAGGGATTGAACTCAGGCCCTTGTGCTTGCCAGGGAAGTGCTTAT
>NDGN011518955.1:0-16769 GCA_002564285.1 Tympanoctomys barrerae | reverse complement strand
TCTCTCTCTCTCTCTCTCTCTCTCTCTCTCTCTCTGTGTGTGTGTGTGTGTGTGTGTGTGTTTGGGAGAAAGAGGAGTGTGGGAAGGGCAACAGAGGATCTGCATCTATTTCCCCACTAGGAAACATATCTGTCTATCTCACTATTGTACCCTCTGTGTCTATTAGGGTGCAAACAAAATAACTTCATTGATCTAGTTGAAGAAGGAAGTCTTAGACACAAAGTAAAACTATCTTTTCAGCCATTAGCTTCATCTGTTTCCTTACATGAGACAGAAGCTCAGAAAGTCAGTGATGAGCCTGAGGCTTCCAGGGACATTCATTCCTTCCCCTGACCCAAAGGAGAAGAGTGGACTCAGTTGCCCAGAGTGGCCACCTGCATTTTCCACCCCTTCCACATATTCATTAAACAACAAAGCACAATTATCAGTAGTGACTTCCACAGCCCCTGCAGCAACAATGAAAACCCAGCAACCCTGCTTAGGGAAGGATGGGAGCTTTCCTGTCAAAAGCTTGGGCTAACACCCAGGTTAGTACCTAACTGTCTCCTCACAATAGAAAAATGGAGTGGTTGTCATGACAATGCAGCAACTTTAGTTTCTTTTTAATATAAAGCTACTGACTTTGACTTGTCTAAGACACTACATGGATTTTGCTTTTGCCATTTTGATCCCTCTCGAAGTATTCTGAAATCAGTAATAAATATTTGAAAACCCCACCCTCATAATAAAGTCTGAAAGATCATAACATGATTAACTGACAAGAATGTGAGTAAATTAGTGTCTCTCCACAATCCACAAAACATCTAGGCTCAAGTATGCAGAGCTTCTAATAAAAAATGGTTGCAAATCAATGCTGAGCAAGTCAAAGGCAGGAACTATAGTCTAAGAGAAGGTCCTCATTCATTTCTAAATTTATACATCAAGTATTAGACACAAAGTAAAGCTATCTTTTCAGCCATTAGCTTCATCTGTTGCCTTACATGATGGTCAAATACTTAAGACTAACAAAATACATTATACTTTAATACTTGCTGCTGAATTGCACTTTATACAGTTGGCTAACATTAGTTGTAAAATGTTTCAGTAATCAATTCCCTTCTTTCTCCACTGATCCCATTCTTGTCTTAAATATAGTAAACCAATTTATATCCCAGAAGTGCAGAGAACAGTGGGTACCATTTACAAGTTTCCAAGTGTTAGCTCTGCTCCTCCACCACCTTCTGCTCATGCTCTGTTTTGTGCACAGAATCCTATCATAGCTCTCCAACTGGCTTCATTAAATCCCATGTGTCTTCCCTTGAAGCAATTCTGCACAGAGTAAGCAGAGTAATCTTTATAAAACCTGCACACCAGGCTATGGGGCCTCCTGTATAGTATCTTACAATGTCTTCCCTTCACTTTGCAATATGTGCTCTGGTTGCATTCAACTTCTTAGGCAGTCTCTTCTGAATATAATTTATCTCTGGCTTTCTTGGGGTCTTCAAGCTCATTTCTAGCAAAGGACTCAACATATTCCATTCTCTGGTTAGATTTATTGTTCTGTGAATGAACTTTCGTTAACTTGGGACTCAGATTTCATGTTCAACCTCTATTTTCTCTCACAGACTTTTGGTGACTGACCTCTTAACAGTCCGCCCACCAGCTTGAATTTTCTCTTCTTGTGATGTGCTCTCATAGGAGCCTTTTCTTTTATTCACAGGATGCATCAGAGTCAGTGATTATCACTGTAGTCATGAACTCATTTATCTCAACCTCTACCCTCCTAGAAAAAAATTTAGCTTTGTCATTGTCGGGTTATACTTTTTTAATAAATGAAGAAAATCAATTTTTGAAAAGAATTGCAATTGCAAAAGGAAAATACAATATTAACATTCTAAAGAGTAAAATTTACTCTATACGATATAAATCTGGTTTAGATTTTAGTTCTTAAAGTAAATGTACTTAGGGGTGCATTAATTCAGAATCCTGTCTCTAGAGAGGTCACATGACCTATGCAGGGACACAGTCATCAGGAGAAAAGCCGGGATGAAAGCTGAGGTCTTTTGTTTCTAAACCTTGTTCTATTATACTGATATTCATATTCACTAAAAATATATTAATAAAAGAGTAGATTACAAACCTACTTAATTTTTGATTCTCTAAAGCCTTAATTGCCAGTGATTAGAAAAACAAACACCTCTAAGTATTTCTGAAAGGAACTGACAGAAAATTCTGAGTCTTTTCCATTGATTGCATATTTGTGTGCATTTTATATTTAAACTCATAGTCCCTAGTATGAAACATGAACAAACGTCCTTTTCATGAAGTTGAACTGTGTCTGGATCATCCTGGCAAATCTATTTTCATGTCAAGGTATTGCAGTTTTGCTGTCTTTCCATCCAACTGTATACACACACCCAGGCATGTGCTCCAAATGATAAAAAGATATGCACAAGCAGGCAGAATATAAAGCATACAAATGGAATGTAAATATCATCTGGAGCATGTGCAGGATGCAGTATCTGAAGAGTTTGCTGTCATAGAGTATGAGAGAGGACAAGACTAAACTGAAAAGATCAAGGATAGACCAAGGAAGGTACATAGAGAGGACAGGGAAATCTAAGCTTCATCCAGAATGCAATGGCAAAATCTTTGAGTTTCAAGTCAGCATGATGTCCCAGGATTTTTAGTATTGTCTCAGAAAAACAAAACAAAAAACTATAAGGTATTTACTAATGATCTATTCTACCTTCTTTTTCTGTTAGGCTCTATAGTTCTCTTGCCTTTGTGGTCAAAATGGTGATACCCAAGTGTGCATTAAACTTACGTTGGTGGTACACACGTGAAGTCATGGGATTTGAGAATTAGAAAACCTAAGCTATAGTGTCTTATTTTTCATTTAATAGTCATAGGAAAGGTTGTTTTTAAACTCTTACATGCTAATTACTTCTCTTACTGTGACCCTCAGAAAGAATGTCTTTTCCTTCTTGAGCTACCAACATTTGATTTCTTTGTGCTAAATTCCAGAGTCTTCACATTATGGAGGAAAATCAACCCATGCTTTCAAGAAACTTCGAATTTTGAAATAAAATTTATAAGCTATTATTTAACAACTATTTAATATCCTTTACAAACAATTATGCATGCATGAATGGTGTAAAATTATTAACAATATATAAAGGAAGCACTAACAGCGATGTGTTTGGGGTGTCAGGGTACATCACTGAGCAGGATCTACCTTCAGCATTTGTTCTGCAAACTTTGGTGAGGTCAGTAGCTCAGGCCTTCTCTGAGAATTGTGTGGGCTGAAGAAACTCTCTTTCCCTAGGGCTATTTATTCTCTCTTCCCTAAGCATCTCTAGATAAACACTTGGAGATGTTGCATATAGAAACTCAAGCCCTGCACCATGTGGGGCAGCTCTGTAAGTGAACTGCAAAGATCTAGCAGGGATAACTGAGCCCTGTTGAATCTTTATAAGACCCCAACTTCTTGGTCCACCCAAACACACTTTTCTTACTTCTTGCACTAAAGGCAATCTCCAGTCACATTCTTGTATTTGAATTCCCCAGAAACCCAATCTGATTCACAATACTATTAAGAAACCTCATGGGCATTTAGGTTTCAGCTAAAATTGGGAGTTTCAAAATGTTTTATCCCTTTCCAGCATTTACATCAAATACAAACTGAGAATCCTGAAATATTTTTCCTTTGCTAAATAAATTTTAGTCTTTAAAATAAATTTTAAAAATCATGAGATTCAGTTGTATTTTAAAATATTGCAGTTTTACTCTTTCCTTCCTAAACTTTACATCCAAATTCTTAATGTAATTTTTAGCTTTTTATTTTTTACAGAGTACACATTGAAATCCAAACAGAAAAAAATTACAAGTGACACAGAATTTCTCTTTACTAAGTAATATAAATTTCACAGTATTTCTTGTAGTACATAGTGCTGTCTTCCAACCAGTTATTCATATTACCAGATATATGCACGTAAAATTGGAAGAAGAAAGAAATGTAAAGGAAATTAAAAAGAAAACAAGTAGAAATAATTCATAAAATTAGATGAAACAAATTAGAGTGTTAACTGCTTCTGTCCATAGACCAGTAAAAATGCATAGTACAGTTGTCCAAACCATCCTGCTCACACACCTACATAAATATCTTTCTCTACTTTCTCTCCTGTCCTTCTCAACTCAGTAACTCTTTCCTTTTGAATAAGTTCATTTCCTTTTCCCAGTGTCTATTGTATCCTTCAGATTCCACTTTTTTTTGTGTATTTGAATTCCCCTGAAACCCAATCTGATTCACAATACTATTAAGATTCAGATTCTCACACTAAGGAGACACTGTGATGCTTACACTTGTGGGTCTGATTTATTTCACTTAAGAGTATGTTCCCTACTTGGATCTATTTACTGACAGAAGACTCAGATTTATCCTATTTTATAGTTGAATAATACTTCATTGTGTAAAAACACCACATCTTCTTTATCCATTCTTCGGTTGATGGGCATTTGGATTGTTTCCAATATTTAACTATGATAAATTGCACTGCTATAAACATGGGTGTACATATATCACTGTAGTATGAGGTTTTCAGTTCTTCTGGAAAAATGCCCAAGAGGGAAATAATCTGGTTTGAATGAGATCTCTAGTTCTAACATTTTAAGTAATCTCCACAATGATTTCCATAGTGGCTGTACCAGTGCGAACTCCCCCCAACAGTGCAGATGGGTTCCTTTCCCCAGTCTCTCCAGCATTTGTTATTGGTTGATTTCTTTGTGATAGCTATCCTCTTTGGGGTGAGATGGAATCTCAATGTTGTTTTAATTTGCATCTCTTGAATGACCAAGGATGGTGAACATTTTTTTCATAAATTTACTTGCCATTTGTATATCTTTCTTTGAGAACTGTATATTTATCTCAGATGCCCATTTTTGGATTGGGTCTTTGAATCTGGGGGGTTCAATTTCACATGTCAAAGAAACTCAACATATCTCAGTCAAGGAACTTTGTCTCCCTAGAACTTATTTCTTCATACCTGTAACTGAAACAAAACTTCCCCCTTCACGTTTTGTACTCAGATGTACTTAAGCTAATAAAATACATTTTCCCTCTGGTTTTTATGTGTAAAATATTCCAATTCTCAGAAACTTTGTCATAGAACATATGTATACTCTTCATATTCACCACTTGTGCCTGTCAACAGTGATTTTTCTCTTTTTTGTTCAACATTTGAAAGTTACACATATTACAATAATTACATTTTTACATATTAAGAAAATAGACGTTTTACTACATAAGTATTTTATCATTATCAAACCTAAGAAATGTAACAGTATTATCTCATAATATTATCTAGTATATGAGGCAAGAGTCTTTCAGACCACCAATCCAATAAAGATTCATGCACTATATTTGATTTCATCTCTTTCAACTCATAGTCTAGAATACTCCCTGTCTTTTGTTTTTAACTGAAGTATAATTAATAAATAATACTGAATATATTAGAAGAGCAAATTTGGCTAAGTTTTGATGGGTATACAGCAGTGAGGTCACCAGCATTTTTTGGATCGTCACCATGTGCACCAAATCCACACATTTCCTTGTGCGCTTTCTAAATTTCACCAACTTAGTTTTACTTTTACCTGTTGCCAAGCAACAACTAATGCCACTGAAAGTTCATATTTTCCAGAATTTTACATAAATAATAACACACACTACTTACTGCTTTCTCTAGCTTTTTTTTAAATCTACCACAATTGTTTGCAGATTCAGCCATATTGCTGTAGGATGTAACAGTAGTTCATGTACTTATATTGCTGTGTAGTATTCCATTGTATGGTTGTGCACTAGCTCATTCATTCACCTATTGATGCATAATATCTTTGTTTCCAGTATGAGTGATTAATGTTATGGATATTTATGTACAACTTAGTATTAGTTCTTTTTTTAATGTGGGAGAGTAAATATCTTGGAAGGAGTGACTGATCATATGGTAGGTAAAGGGTGGGCAAGGAGATAGCTCAGTAGAATAAGTACTTGCCTGGGAAGTACAAGGGCCCTGGTTACTACCCCCCCCCAGCCAAAAAAAGAAGCTTCTAAAGTACTCATATTTACCAAAGTGGTGGCACTATTTACTATTTTCTATTTTTATCAGCAATAGATAATGATCCAAATTTCTCCAAGTCTTTTCCAACACTTGTCACAGTCAGTATTTTTAACATTAGCTATCTAAAAGATGTGTGGTAAAGTCCCTCATCAGTTTCTTTTTCATTTTCCTGATGATTGGTGACACTGAGGAAATTTCTTATGGCTATACATCATGTGAGTATCTTCTTTGGTGGTGAGTCTGTTCATATTTCTACCCATTTTTTTGGCCTGGACTTCTTCCTGTGGTTGCAATTGGAGGATTCTGGATTGTATGCATAGGATTTTCACCAGATATATCCTTTGCAAAGATTTTTCTACTGGTTTTTGAATTGTCTTTTCATTCTTTTACCAGTGACTTTCAAAGATCAAACTTTTAAATTGTGATTAACTACATTTCACCAATGTGTTCTTTTATATATTTTGCTTTTTAGTGTTACATCTAAGAAATCTTTGCCTAAGCCAAGGCTGAAAATATTTTTCCATAATTCTAGAAGTTTTATAGTTTGAGGATTTATGTTTATATCTGTTACCTATTTTACATTAATTTGTGCATGTGCATAGAGGTATGGTTCTGAGTTCATGTTTTTTTGGATATGAATACCTTTCTAGTATATTTGTTGGGAAGGCTGTCTTTCTATTGTAGGCCTTTGCATACTTGTCAGCATATTTGTGAGCTCTACTTAGTTTCTTTGATCTATGTATTTTTTTTACAGTGCCCTGTTGCTTTGATTATTACATAATCTTTGTTTTTGAACCTGGGATTGTACCCAGGGCCTCCATATTGAACTATTGTCAGTCTTTTTTTTTAAATTGTAATATAGGGTCTCACTACTTTCCCCAGGCTTAACTGAGATCTGTGCTTTTGCTGCTTCAGGGTCCCAGAACACTGGAGTTATAGGAATGTGCCACAACATGTGTCTCATAAAGAATTCTTAAAGTCAGATAATAGTGTTAGATTTAGAGCTTCATTCTCTTTTTGCCCACAATTATTTTAGCCAGGTTCTTTGCATTTCTATATGAATTTTGGATTCAGGTTATCAGTTTCTAAAGAAACCTGTTGAAATTTTGATTTATATTGCAGTTCAATTTACAGAATGAGAAAATTGATGCTTCATATTGAGTCTTCCAATCCATCAACATTAAATAACTTTTGAAAAATTAATATATACATATTTATGAGAAATGCTGTAATAATTTATATATGTAATAATCAAATCAGGATAATTAGCTTCTCCTTCTCCTGAATCATTTATTATTTTTTGTGGGGTTGAAACCTTTGAGTCTCTTTAGTTTTTAGTATAACATGTAATAAACTGTTATAAACTATGGTGATCCTACTCTGCTGTAGAGCACTAAATCTGATTTTTCCTTTGCAACTGTTTTAACTTCATTGAGCAATATTTTGTTTTTTCCCAAGCATTTCACTCTTTGGATGATCCCAAGCCCATATCATTAGCTCACAAATTATCTCACACCCTACATTTGTCTGGTTTTGCCTAAATCATTCAAGTCAGATGCATGGTAATAAGACTCTTAGGTGGTCTGATAGGCACCTGAGTGCCCAGTTTAGGAGGCAAATGATGTCAGCCTGCTCCTGAGGAAGCTCAGCTTGACCAGGTGACTAGAGCAGCAGCTGCCACATCTCCCAAGTATGAAGCTCTAGTTTACCTTCTGAATTGGAAGTGACCTCGAGGTAATCAAAATAGAAAACATACTTTTGAAAATGCAAATTGTGTTTTGTTTTTTAAACCTATATTGTTTCTTGCTGAGAAAAGCTCCAGTTTTTACTCCAGATTAGAACACAGATGCCACCACTGCCCTCCCTCTTGCTCCACTGGACTAGAAGAGAGAATGCAGTGTTTGCCTACTCCTGGCACCCACACTCAAGGGTCATAGTATTCCTGGTGCATTTGGCCTGGAGGAAACCTGGATGAGCTCGCAGGTGACTGAGATGGGAAAAACAAACTTCTCACTCTTTTAAAAACAGTTTTCACAGTGTGAACAATGCACATTGTAATCCTATCTCAGCGCACTCTTATCACCATGGAGCCAGAAAGGTTTTGATCAATTTTATAGGCTTCTAAGCTAGGAAGCAATCTGTTTTATAGGCTTTCAATCCACATTAAACAAAAACAGGTGTTTCACTTACATAATAGAATGTACTACCTGGAAGCAGATGGAACTTCCAATAGGCGATCACTTTCTTTCCAGACAGGATGTATTTTGTACCCTGTGAGGAAAATTTATCTTTTGAAATTTTAGTATGTGTGAGGTTTGGTGTTATGAGATGGTACATATGTGATTGCTTTAAAATCATCTGACTGTTATTGGCATCATGAAATATTCTTTGAAATGGATATGAAGCCCTCTGTTTACATCCTGTGGGTGCCACTTCCCTTCAATGCCTCATCTCCCATTGTGGGAAAGCTTATTTCTAAACAATATTGTTTTCCACCCTGCAGCTATCAAGGACATTATAATATGCATTGTTTCTTCATTCCTTTACATCCATGAAAACCTGAGAAAAATATATATACTGGAAATAAGCAGAAGCTGCAATATTCATTTTTGCTCATGGAGGAAATTTCCAAGATTGAGCAAGTTACAGCTAATGTTCACCTCTCATGACTTACATTACAGTAGGTCTTGAAGGGTGACAGTAAGATGGAAATATGAACAATTCACATAACAGAGTATTCAATTCCTGACTTGAGAAATAAGAATTACTCTTACTTTTTAAAAAAAATCTTGGTTCATAGATATTTTTAAATATTTGCTAAAAATGCAAAGCAATCTATGGTATCAAAACTCTCAACATTTTCTCGATGAAAAATATCAATGTTAACCTTTCAAGAAGGTTAACCTCTCATGCCTTATCTTTTCACACATTGAGATCTACTGAGAAAGTTAAAATACGAAAAGCATATAACCTAAAATATATGGGAAAGTCTTTAAAGAGTTCAAAGACTCAAACTAAATAGTTGAAGTATTTTACGGTAATTATTTGATGAATTAGTTTCATTTTGTGTTAGGTATTTTGTGTATTAAACTATAATCATTAATATGGATTTTCTTAAGATTTATTATTATTATTTACAGAACACATTTTACCCCCAAAAAGTCTCCTTGAAATATGAAGGTGACCTTTTTTTCCAGAGGACATTATTTACTTGCTATATATCAGATATATCTCTAAAAATGACTGTGGATCAATTTCAGTGGATTTCATACAACCCTGCTGCTGGAAATTCTTGCTGCAGCTATCTTTCATTAAATGTTACAGAATGAATGAGTTGGAAAAATAAGAAGCTATCTGAAATCATTGCCAACTTCTATCAAGAAAAAAGACTACCAAATGATTGTAAAGGAACCAACTTTATTGTCCCCAAACCATGTGGCTCCAGCTTCACACATTGTAATGTCCTCCCTCAACCTTTTAGACTATTATCTACTCAAAAGATATATAATGAGACTTTATTTGAAATCTTAATGCTGTGTTCTCAAAATTTATTAGAAATTATTGAACTGGATCTGTAAAACTCACTAGGAGATCAAGAAAGGCTCGATGCTTCCCACATTCATCTAGAATCTAGAATGTCTTATAAGGATGTGTGCACACATGACCTGTTCTTTCTTCAAGCAGTCACAAGGAAGGTCTTCGGATTTATAAGTTGGGAGCGATGCAGAAACCTATCACAAACAGTGTTCTTCAGTCCTGTCAGTCTTGGCTCAGAAATTATTCTATGGAGAATGGAGTAGCAGGGGTGGAGACCCATACCTGTGAGCAGAGTGGTTTCTCCAAGCCTGGCTTAAATGGCAGTATTGCTGGAGAGGTGTTCCCTCAGCCTACTTGCCTGGTTCATATTCTGCAACAAAGACTTCTGCTATCATTGCTTAAGGATGTTCTTCAAGGACCAGGTGAATGTCAGGTTTGCTTACTTTTCCTGGGCAGAATAAGGGTTTTTACCTAGTACTGATGAGGTTTAAGAGCTTATGTATCTACCTCCCCTTCCAACTATTACTAAATGCCCTCCCCTTCCAACTATTACTAAATGCAAGACATATATGTCATGCATTCTGAAAACTAGATTCCTTATGTTAATGACCAGTAATGTAGTGCACACTTACTAAATGGATATTTGTTTGAGAGAGGTTGATTCTTATCTTTTTCTTTTTGCTTTATTTCTCAACTCTGCTCTTCATAAATTCCAGTTAAGATTATATAAAGCCTTTTCTCCTCTCCTAAAAGATTGTTCCAATCACATTAATACTTTGCTATGGAGTGGGATGGGTAAAAGAGCAACATATAAACATCACAAATCAACCCTATCCAAGTGTTTATACCTGGGTTCTCTCTGAAAACAAATTCTTTTGGTTTCTAAGATATTCAAATACTATAAAAGCATGAGCCAAACAAACACCAATTCTTTGATATCTTATTTTTCCCCAATTTTGACTGTTTTCTGTTTTCTAGGATTTTTTAAATTTTTAAATTCTCTTTATGAAACTATAGTGCATTAGAAGGGAAAGCTCCAAAAGATGCCCACCAAACATCCAGTCTAATAAAGGAGTTTATCTCCACTCCACTCATCACTGTCATGGAAGCATGTAGGAAGAACAGAAAATCGGCTTTAAATTCCTAATCCAAATCTTTCCCTCCTTTGGTATTCATTACTTGCTTAGCCATGTTAGTTTGTATGAAAACATTGTAGATTTTCCTCTTTTGATTTTAAAATGTCTTTGTACTTCCCTCAAAGTAAATACTCAAGTTTTAAGTAGCGTAAATGTTCAAGTGTTACAGTCAATGTGAATTAACTTCCTCACTCAATTGCTAGGAAATTATGTGCATTTGGCAGATCTAATACTTCAGTTGAAAGAAATATCCTGATATTCCAAGGCCTAGTCTGAAAGCTCTAATTATTTCATTTGTTTTTCTATGACCTCTTTTTGACCTTTTTTTCAAAAGGGCTTCACTTTTCAAATAATATTTCTAAAGTAGATGGTAATTTACACCTTTTTGTGGCAGCATCAAGTAGGTTGACTCAGATATAAATGAATGTCACTGTTCAGAGAGATGGAGTTAACCTCCCTGCTATGAGTACATAAAATGATTCATGTTGCTTTTTCTCTGTCTGCCACCACATACTTTATAGGTTCCATTTTGTATGTTCTGAAAAATACATTTAATACATATGTGCACATATGTACTCAAGATGTATATTAAAAGGACTATTAATTTATGAATAACATAAAAAAGTATCTATACTAAAGACCTTAGAGAGCCACCAAACAATATGTCTTCAATTTTATGTTGTATGCACAGCATAGTGCTAGGTGTTTTTCCTTTATTCTAACTTCCAATCATGTAACATAACATTGTCATTCTCATATTATGGTTTTTTTTTTCAGACCCAGGGATTGAATTCTGGTCCCTGTGCTTGCCAGGCAAGCGCTTATTCCACTGAGCTATCTCCCCAGCCCCAAATCTCATATTATGGGCTGGTAAATAGAGATTCTTTCTATAATGTGGATATAGTTACATATTATGAAAGTTAAAGGACCCAGATCTGACTTATAAATGGTTCCCTTTTAAAACAGACTAAAAATGAACTTTAAAAAAATTTTTTTTCCACCTGTCCATAATTTCGGAAGAGGGCATGGGTAGGCAGATTTCTATTCAGGATGAGAAATTTTCTCTTCAGTTAGAATCCATATGGTGCTTTGGGAAATGCACAAGTTCAGTCATGCTTTCTTTCTTGCTATAAAATTTTCAGTCTCTAACAGCCATGACAATTGAAAAGTCTACATGAGGCCGATCCTCATTCTTAGATCCTACCTAATGGGCACTGTCTGTTTTCAGTGGGATCCTGAGGGGATAAAAATGCTTTCTCAAACCAAGAAGTGATTTAGAGATTGGCAAGTTTAGGGGATAAAATTGTGTGGGCTTTAAAAGATATGTACCATGAATCTTTGAAACCCACCCTATGAAAAAGAGTCTTTGCCAATGTAATTAAATTTTGTAGTCTTAACTGAGATTTCTGGCACAGTTTTTGTACATCTAATCCTAAACAGATTTTCTTTCCATCCAGAAGAATAGAGCTGCATGTTTGCTCTTCGCTCAACAGTCCAGGCAGGCTGTCATGACTTTCTCCTTGGTACCCCGCCCTGTTTTCTCCAGGGCCTCCTTTTATTTATTGTTTTTCTCCTTTTACTCAGCCAAGCTCACTCTGAAGAACAGTTTTTCTCTCACTCTTCTTTTTACTTTCTCAAATAAACTTGGCCACTACTCTATGCTTTAATAAACATAACAAAGGGGTCAGGTAGTTGTAACCTTTGGCTGGACAAGGTTACTCCAGTGGCCAATACAGGACATGCTGTGTGGCAACATGGCTGCACCACCAGTGTGTAAGCTATGTGCATATGCCTATCCCTAGCATTTGCCCACAGTCACCCTAGGGGCAATCTGATCACATCTGGTCAGTTTTAGCTGGGAATAGGCTTTCTGATTCTCACTGATGGTGCATTCTGGGTGCCATGTCTTTTCCTTCTTAGACCTCATCCATTCCTGTAACATGAAAGAGCTATGAAATGGTAAGTTCTTCAATCGAGCATGCATAAAAGTGTTTCTGGCACTAAGACAAAATGGAAATTCACGTATAACCAAATTTTTCTTCATTGGTGTGTGGTAAAACAGGAATTTTGAATTTTTATGATCCTCACCATTTACTAATCAGAGAACCTTGAATAACATTTTCAAAAGTGCTGGCCTAGACTCCAGCTCTGAGATTTCTTCCATATTTGCTACTCTGGGGCCGGGGACATGGCTCAGTGGAATAAGCACTTCCCTGGCAAGTGCAGAGGCCTGAGTTCAATCCCTGGTTCTGAAAAAAAAAATTACTACTCTGTGAATAGTTTGGAGTAACTTTGACATGTTACTTAGGTTTTTCTGCAAATTGCTAAAGAACTTAGTAAATGGTAGATTTAGTAAGTGCTTAGTAAACATAGACTGGTAGAAATCATTGATAGTCATTTCTTTTGAGTTATGAGAGCTGTTTCAGGAAACCATTCCTAAAGTGTCCAGAAAAGAAAACAGCAATTTCTTATCAGTTAACCTCCGCTTTCCATTAAGTATCATTTGGTTTTCCCCCCCTGCTTTAGAATATATGGTGGCTGTGCCATAGAAAGCTAGTTAATTTCTTTAAGCATCAGTTTCCTCATTGTAAAATGTATGTAAACACAGCCCTCACAGGATAGATGACTATGAGATCACTGAAATGCGCAGAGTAAAGGCTAAATATACTTCTACTACTTAGAAAATGACAGTGAATAACTGCTATTGCTACTCCTATGATTATTGTTTGGTGGAGTCAACAACCACTCTCTCCCTTTAGCTACAATAGACTGCTCTCACACTTTTGTCTATGCTTCTGTGCAAGGATTGCAGTTAGGAGAGAGGTGAGCACTTAAGTTTGTAAAGAGCCCAACCTGGGATCCTTGGGAAAGAAACAAAGCCTTCCTGTGGCCAGGGCTTCGCTGAGGATGCTGCAGATCCAGATCTGAGAAGTGTACTCTGTGGTAGCTTCACAAAGAAAGCTTGCGCAAATATCAAAGGGATTCATTGTAGCAGTTGAGTGAATAGTATTGGTCTCCAAAGGTTGAGGAATTTTGCAAGCATTTTCTAATTGTTCTGCCTCAAATGAAAGTATAAGCTTCACTTCTTTGCCCACACATCAAAGAAAATTTATTTTTCTAGTGAAATTTTAATGTCATTTTACTTGTTTTCTTTGAAATAACCTGCTATGGGCAACGCTGTGGCTGAAGGGCTGCAGTCAGAAAAGCTGGGCTTTTCTGTAGCTCAACTCTTTTATTCAAACAGGTCAGGTTAGGTCATAGCACTGCAACTAGGGATAACTGATGCCATGGTTAATGGGATCCTTACGTAAGTTTACTGACTTCCTGCTAAGCTGTAAGAGGAAATGAGAAGAAAAACATGAGAGAAGAAGGTAATTTCATATTATTTTACATACAGGTAAAACATAAATGTGGGCATCCCTGGGGGTTTATTTGCTAATCAAAATGGGTAGTGAAGTTATGGACAGTATTTTGGTGAAATGGCGATTCTAATAGACTCTTTTAAGTGTGTACTGTGAGTCTGCTCCTGTGCTGCGTGCAGCACCTGTCACCTTTCCACAGGTAATAGGTTCCAAGGTACCTAGGGAGTGGCTGAAAGCAGACTCATACTATAAGTGAATACTGTTTTTCTCTCTAGGTCCTCATGAATGATAAAATTTTATTTATAAATTAGACTCAGGAAGATATTAACAATAATAGTTATTAAGGGCTGGCCAAATAGCTCAGCAGATTAAAACACCTACAAGCAGGCACAAGGCCTAGGAGTTTGATACCTAGGCCTGTTGTGTTGGCCCTGCCCCTAGGGTGGGCTGAGATGGCAATTGAGACTGGGCATGGTGACACACATTTGTAATCCCAGCTCTGGGGAGACTGTAAATGGATGGATCACTAGGAGTCTGATCTAGTAGTGAGACCTTGAACACTCTGTAGACCCTTCCTCAAAATACAGAAAAACTAATAATAATAGCTATTAATAAAATTTCTAGGATCATTCCTTTTGTATGTTGTATCTTACAACTGAGACAGCGACTGACTGGCCAATGAATAGTGTATGAACCACAGATACCCTGGTTCTGAGTTTGATCCCCAGCTAGGGAGATAGCTCAGGGATGCATGCCCCAGAAGACAAAGTGAGGTGATATAAAATTTTATCATACTCTTCAGAATACATATAATTTAAAATGCATGAATTGTTTATTTCTGGAATTTTATATTCAATATTCTTGAAGTATGCTTGACTCTAGGCAGTAGAAATCATGGAAAGTAAAGCCCCTGTTAAGGATGACTACTCCACAATATGTTGTGCACCTTAGAAAAGTTCAGCACTACAATATCTGTCTCAAGTGACTTCTTTACACTCGCATACAAGCCACTGATTTAGGTGGACCCAAATTCCCACAGCTGGTTAGTAGAGGAGCTGAGATCTAAACCCAGGGGTTTCCAGACCCTAAGTCCATGTTTCACCCTCTTCACTGGATGAGAAACAAGGGCAAAAATGCTAAAACAAACGTGTTATTTTAAAAACTGCACAGTACTACTAACTAATTAGAGAAAGATAGCTTTTGTTCCCATCTATCTGATACCTTATTAATTCAAAAAGAAAAACTGAATTTTTAGAGTCATTCATTCATAAACACATGACAAAGGAAGATAGACACAAAGACTGGAGTTGATGCCACTTTCATTACACATATACCAGAGAGCCTAAAGATGTCACCCAGCAGATGTGGGAGTGATAGATGAGACTATTTGCACCAAACGCTGTCATTATCATGTTGAGTAGGCAAGTTTGTTAAAAGGCACAAACTGAAGTCCAGGTTATATGTCATTCTCACAGTACTAATTACCTTGCAATGTACTCATGTGTCCTCTCTACTTATACAAAGTTGTTTTTCAAGGATATTCTTCAGTTTACCATAGAACTATATAAGCTTAGAGAAAGAGACTGGACAAGAGTGATATAGAAGTGTGGAATAGTTTGATGGAAGACCTGAAGGGAGGAAGACTGTAAGCTCTGACTCTCAAGGCAGGATTCTAACCTTCATGGCAGAAAATGAGAGAAACGTCCATCAAGGTAATTTAAGGCAGGGGGCAGAGGGCTGAAGGCCGGAGTAGGGAGCAGGGGACAGGCGGCAGTGTTGGAACCAGCTGGATTTGGAAGTAGCATTGATCTTTTGATTGTTTGGCTCAGTTTTTTGAGGTTTGTTGGTCCCCCCCCCATTTTTATATCTGTGTAATGGGCAGAACTCTATCTCCAACTCCACAGAATTAAGGTGATTCTCAATGGAAGCAAGGATTATGAAAGCCATATCCTTAGGCATACAGGATTTGGCCAATATACTTTTTGTCCCAAACTGGGGATTGATTCAAGGGCCTTTGCTCTGACTTACATTTCTAGTCTTTTATTATTTAGAGATAATTGCCTTGACAAGTCACTGAGCAGCCTGGCTCGGCTTGAATTTGCAATCTTTCTGCTACAGTCTCTCAGAAACTAGAAATGCATTCTTTGAATTTGAATGTCTTTTCCTGAAAGCATGTATCATCAATGTAGTATTCTACACTCATACTATTTTAATTTATACTGCTTCAGAAATTTTAGATTATAGATTTAAAAGCTTTGGCTTGATGGCATTAGGCAACCAAGTGAAATAAGCATATGATTTCTTCCCAAACCTTTGCCATTTAGAGACTGGATGAGCAGGATTTAGAAGTAAAATAGTTCTGGGATCAAAACTTAGCAGTAGTCTAAAGCCACTAGGTGAGAGTTGGTGTGGTGGTTCTGGGTTACACCAGAGGTTTCAGTATGTCCTCAGTTATTCTATAATAATTTGGAAGTGTCTGACCTTGGGTACTATTTTGAACAAGTTCCTACCTAGATATTTCAGACAGAATTATACCTTTTCTGGAAACAAGAAAGAATTTTTTTTAAACTAATTATATAGGGGGCCTGCCCCTTAGCTCAGTTCTTTAAGTGGCTGCTTCCACAAAGCAGTCAGGCTCA
>NDGN011518946.1:4605-21141 GCA_002564285.1 Tympanoctomys barrerae | reverse complement strand
GTGTTGGGCTTGAGTCCCCAAAACTCTGAGCCTCGTTTTCCTCACTTACAAAGTAGAAAAAAGAATTCCTAAGAGCCTGTTTCAGGAGTAAAATGAGACCCGAACTCCTGTGCCCAACAGGAGGACTAGGGTTTGGATTCAGACCCAGTTTCGCTGCCGTGGGTCCTGATTAGACGCGCGTCAGTGGTACAGTTTAAAGGGCGGCGCAGAAAGTCCTGAGCCCTGGGCCAAGTGATGCCCTAGCCACCACACTGCCACCTCCACCAACTAGAAAAGGGACGAAGGACCCTGCTGCAGGTGGGCACACAAGTTGTCATCTCACGTGGCAGACACGCCCTCTTTCCCCTCCATCAGTCTCTGTGATCAGGAAGTCTCCTGGACTTTCTGTTTCACAGTCACTGCAGAACTCTTAGGGCCCGAATGTGAGGCACTTGTAAAGCTCCTCATAAGACATGAGTTTCTTTCGCTTTTCTGTGTTTGATTCATGCTGTGACAAAATGCTCACACCCTACCTCTCTCCTGGCTCCTAACTGCCTTTGCCTTCATTTCTCTGTGCAAATATGACAGGTGCAGTCCCCTCCGATATACTGCTCCATACCTGCCTTGCCATTCAAGGTTCACTTTGCTTTGGTCTTACTTGACTTTGTTTGAGGATGATTCAGTGTTCTCCAGGTGCCTCCCTCACAGTCTCTTCCTCTTCACACACCCATCAAGATCAGCTCCAAGGCTAGCTCCTTCATGAAACCCTGAGCTCCTTGTCTGGGAGAGTTCTCTTCCATCCTTTGAGTCCTCTTACAGTTCTTTCAGCTTCTTTTTGGGAACTCATCCCTTTTCCCTCCCATATCATACCCATCATGGACTAGGAAGTTACTGGGTTTAGGAGTGGATGGATGGGTGGATTGATGGGTGGGTGGGTAGATGGATGGATAGATAGATGGATGGATAGATAGATGGATGAGTAGATAGATGGGTGGGTGGGTAGATGGATGGATAGATAGATGGATGAGTAGATAGATGAGTGGGTAGATGGATAGATGGGTGGGTAGATGGATGGATGGGTGGGTGGATGGATGGATGGGTGGGTGGATGGATGGATGGGTGGGTGGATGGATGGATGGGTGGATGGATGGGTGGATGGATGGATGAATGGATGATGGATGGATGATAGATGGTGGATGGATGGTGGATGGATGATGGATGAATGATGGATAGTTGGATAATAGGTGGATGAATGGATCAGTGGGTGAATGGACTTGTTCACATATGTATGCATATACACATGGAAGTATAGGAATTGTTGAATGGTTTGGAAAGTAATATATGGCCAACATTTCCTAGAGAAATAAGACATTGTTATATCTGGATTTCTGCATCATGTTACTACATGCACTTGTTTGGTGTTTTTTTTTTTTTTTTCAACATGTACTTCTTGCCCATCTACATCATGTCTGATCTAGGAGAGAGGCATGTGGTAATATTTCATTCAGGCTGGACCCCAAGCCCTCAGCGGTCAATGCTTTTGGTCAACAAAGGGCAACACACATTTCATTTGTCCCCAACCTGAAGTCTGATGATTCTTACCAGTATTCAAAAAGTAGACAACCACATATTTCCCAGAGGGCTGGCAGATCTAGCTGGCTATGTTCCAAATTTTGATGAAAACCAGGGAGGTCTGGGAAGAAAACCCAATCCTTCCTGGAAAGAAGCAAAGATTGTATGTTCCAGATTCTTTTGTGCTCGACACCATTAGAGTTAGGAGCTAAGCATTTCAAGGTCTCATGTGCACACTGAAGAGAAGGATGTTATGTCCCTGACTCCTTCCAAGAGGCCCTGGCAGGCTTCAAGAGTGTGTCTGCACAATGAGACATCGGGAAAGCGCTGAAGAGTTCCGTGCTATTAGCACAACTTCGAACACCCACTTGGACTTGACGGCATTATTAAAAGAATAAAAATCTAGCACCAGGCCAAAACTAATCATTTTCCTGCTCTGCAGATGTAAGCAGCTTCTGTTATTGTTGAAGAGCCAGACACTCAGGGTAGCCAGGTGTGGGGCGCATGCCTGCAATCCAACGACAAGGGAGGAGCACCCCGAGTTCAAGGCCAGCCTGGGCTACACAGTGAGCTCTAGGCCAGCCAGAAGTCCACAGCAAAATCTCATTTAAAACAAAACAAAGTGAAAAATACTCATGAGAGCCTCTGTGTACTGGTCCCTTCTCTGACATCCCACCTTGAGCTTCTCTGTCCCAAAAGAAAACTTAACGATATTGCACAGAACTTTCTAAAAATTTGACCCGAAGTTTGCAGAAATCCCTTCCATTCTGCTTTTGTATCACAAGTTCACAGCTATTGAGGTTTCAAACCTCCGCTCCTTCCAATCAAAGGACAGAATCACAATCGGCAGCCAGCCAGTGACTATTCATGGACAATTAAAAAAAATTTTAATTGACATTTTTGCCCTGGAATATCCACAGATAATGGGGAAAAGGTGGTTAAGAGGTAGCAGAAAGTGGGGCCGTGAGGCGGGTAGCCCTGTAAGAATGTGGCCCCCTCTGCCCCGAGAGCCCAAGTGGAAATTATGACTGGCTGGCAACCCAAATCACCTCTCGCTTTTATGAATTTTCAATCAATACCTCAGATGCCAGAGTTTCTTTAAAAAAAATTTGTTTTTAATAAGGAAGAAATGCAAACAGTGGATCAACCCAGGATCTGTGACGACCCGCTCCAGCCTGCGAAGCCAAGACAATGGTCAGGAATCCAGGGGCAGAGCTGCGGGGTAGCTTTCAGACACCTCTCGACCCTGTCATTTCCTGGATAATTAAGGAGCACCACAGTCCCGTGTCACTGTCAGGGCCTGAATGTATATCGATAGCTAGATATATACATTCTTAAAAGATTCTTTTTCTACAGCATTGGTCAGGACCCTGCCAAAGGAAGGGGGGAAAAGAAAGGCATTTTGTCCAGAGTGGAGTGAAAGGGAACCTAAATTTTTCAGGCCAGTCTGCTCTTGGCATGGGAAAAGGGCACAGACAAGAATAGACAGCTTGTTCGCTTTTCTCTCCCTGCCCTGACAGATTCTCGCAGGGCTCCCCTCCCCCCAAGAGCAAGAATGAAAAGCTGGAGATCTCCAGCGCCCCTTGAGGCCCCGCTTTGCGTCATGAGGTCCCAAAGGGGTTGCTTCTCTTCTGGGCCTCAGTTTCCCCAAATGAGGAAAAGGAGACAAACTTCTCTCTGTAGCCTTTTCCAGGGCTGGTGCTCAGAGGCCATGAGAAATGATTCATGCCTGCCGATGCTGCCGGGAAGCAAGAGCACAGAAGGCTGGGACGGATGAATCAGGCATTGTCCCTTACCCTGTCAATGCCAGTGATCAAGGCCACTCAGATCCATGGGGACTGGAAGTCAGGACCAGGAGGAAGCCGTGCTAACCCTCTGCAGGGAGAAAGCGACTCTGCAGGGTCTTAGGCGGGTCCACAGCCTTCCCAGGGTCAGTTGCCTGTGGGCCCTGTGCAGGGGGTTGGCCGTCGTCTGGTCTGCTTTGTGACTGCGTTTCCACCCTGGCTATGAGCTCCCTGACTTGGAGTTTTGTGACCACTCAATGCTTGGGGGTCCTCTCACTGAAGCCTCACTCCCAGTGTAAAGGCACTCACAGGTCTTGGGGTGTCCTTAGGTGTAGATGAGCTCATGAGGGTGGACAGGATTAGTGCCCTCATAAGAAGAGGAAGCAGCCAGAGCCCCTCTCTCTGCTGGGTCAGGATGTAGCAAGATGGCAGCTCTCACCAGACCCCACCCTGGTTCCCGCCATGACGCTGGCCTTGCTTTTCTCCAGAACATAGAAGGGTGGTCTGTGGTGTGAGCGGGTCACCTATGATGCGCTGGTAAGCAGCCTGACTGACTACTTAGATAGGGTCTTCAGGAAAAGGAGCATCGTTTACCAATTGCTTGACATGCTTCCACGAAAGAAAGAAGCAGAACTCCAAAGACTTCACAAAGCACCTCCACAGGACTGATGGAGCCCGGAAAGAGTTGGTCCCTGCTTTGGGAAGGTTCTGGTACTGTGACAAAGACGACCAAGTCCAGCAGGAATGGCAAGCAAGGGCTTTCCCCTGGGAAATGGCAGTGGAGACTTCAAAGGAAAGGACAGGCCCATGCTAAAGTGATCAGGTTGAGGGGTGGGAGAGTCAGCTTCTTGGAGCAAGAGAGAGGGGGCCTGGGGAGATCAGGCGGCTGTGCTTGTGCAGAAGTGAGATAGTGACAGAGTAAAGGGCAGAGAGGCTGGAGAGTGGAAGTGGGGAGGGAGGGCTAAGGAGTAGTCAGCCTTTTCCGCAGTTCTGTCCAACGTGAGATTCCTTGGAGCTCAAGTTTAAAACTGCGGGGACCTGGAGCATTTTATATTTCTAACTTCTCCCCTCCCCCATCCCTTTTGCAGTGGATCCCTGAGTGCCAAGCCCCGCCCTTTCGCAGAGGGGGAGGGTGAACAGCTGGACAACCAGTGCGGCCTCCCAAGCGCCGTGGGAAGGGGCTGAGCCGTCTGCTCCCCTTTCCCTCTTCCGCCCGCTGTGAAATCCACATCAGCTGGCTGTGCCCGAGAGATCTGTTTCCATCTGTTCTGGGCCTGGCTGGTGGGAAAGCCTAGGACTAGAGGGGCCAGTGTGGGGCTGGGGGCAGGAAGGAGCCCAGCCCAAGGGGAAGACCAGCCAGCCCTGGGAACAGCTGCCTGGGAGGGGCCCAGAGCCCCCAGTCTCCAGGCAGCTCTCAGATGGCCCAGTCCAGTCTGCAGCCAGGTCACTAGTGATGCAATTCTGTGCATCCAGAAAACAGCTGTTCTACAGGAAGAGCGATTCACTGGCTGTTTCGGAGAGGCTTCCTAGGTCAGGGAACTTAGGCCGCTGAACAACCAAGAGCCCTGATGTCCCCAGGGACCTTATCCCCCTCCCCACCTCCAAGACTATATCAGCCATGGCCAATGACCCAGCAAGTAGCCACAGAGCTCTCAGCCAGAACCAGAAACGGAGGCTTCTTCTGGGGTGTGCAGGTCAATCCTCAGGCTCGTGGCCACTGTGACCCCCCCCCCCCCGTCCCCAGAGTACTGGGCAGGAGGCACACTTTGCAGTGTGTGGCAACACACAGGCTCCCGTTGCATTCAGTTCAGACACTGTCCTGGCCATTTCCTCCCAGCCAGGACTGGAAATAGAGGCCTGCAGACAGGGGTTCCCTCAGGAGTAACCCCAGAAGCAGGAGCAAGGTACAGTGTGCGAGAGATAGCTGTCACATAGGAGAGAGGCCCCCGCACAGCCAGCGTCCTCCCGAGCCACGGCAGGCACCTCTGAGCCCCAGCTTCAGCACGTCACAGGCAGCCGGTCTCTGCCGTTTCTACCGGAACTTCACACAGTGAGTTGGGGCCAGCTCTCTACAGCGCCCTTGCAGCTGGGTGGGGAGAAGCTGCCTGCCCCAGACCTTTCCCCCGGGCTCCAGCACACTGCTGCTGGCAGGGCAGCTGGCTTTGTCCTGGACAACTAGGACAAGCACAGCCCCAGGTCAGCCTGGTGGTGCGAGATGAGTCCATCCCGAGCTTCCCAGAAACACTGGCTGAGCTCCAGTCCCTGCTCATTCTTAGCCAGAGTGGAGGCCTGGAGGGGGTTCCCCAAACTTTCTGAGCCCCTTATCCCTGCTATATGACAAAGTTAATGCCCTAGGAGGCAGGATTAGAAATTACTTCTTTAAACTTTAAAACACACATAGTAAAGACCTCCTATCCACCTGGAACTCTTCCATGCCCCAGGAATACAGCATCAAATAAGGCCAAGTCACTACTGTCCCTCACACTGACAGCCTGGTTGTAATAGGCATTAGGTCGTTAGACACTGCCATAAATGTAGTACATGATCAGTAAAGTGAAGGCATCGCTAGCATGTTCAAGATTACATTTCTCAAGGAAAAACTATTTTTAAGGTGTTAACCTATTTATAATATACAAAGTATAATTAAAACCATTATCTCATGTGACCTTCAACTTGGTGGCCATCCTCCTGCCTTAGCCTCCTGAATGCTAACATTACAGGTGTGCGCTCCCATGCCCAGATAAAATGCCTCTTCTCTATTGTGTCAGGTGCGGTAAGAAAGCATAAACCACTTCTCCTCAGTACTGATGTTTTACTCTGTATATTAGGACAGAGGTCCATACTTGTCTTTCTGCAGGTGGCCTAGGCTCTGTCCTGTTGGTGTGTACAAAAGCTGTGTCCCTCCTCTGTGTCCCCTTTCTTGCACAGTTGGAATCTCCTGGCCCAGGGATAACAGATCTGAGCCGGGAGGCAGCCCAGTAAGACCTAGTGAACTATTCTGCAATCACTTCATGGCTCTAGGGAGGACCCCCTACCCCTTCTCCACCCACCCACACACCCATGGCCTTTGGCAAGGGGAACCCTAAGATCGCTCAAGTCATTGCTGCCCCCACACAGCGACCTCTCCTGGAGTCCCTGCCACTGCTCTGGGCTTGCCAGGGGGGAGCTTCAGACAGTGGCCGGAGCACCCTGGGGATCCAAGAGCCTCCTTCCCAAAAGCTGAGTCCAACTTCCCAGAGGCTGCAGGGCAGGGCAGGCTGGCCTGAGCTCATGGCCACAGCCCCCATCCTCTCCACTGTAGGATCACAGGCTCAGTCCCCAGGGGCTCCCTCCTGCAGCCTGTCTAGGCGGAGCGCCTCGGCCCCCTGAGCTTGGAGAGCATTGCTGAGCTGGACAAGCCCAGGGCCTGCATGTCTGTTTTCAGAAAAATCCTCATTTTGGAAGATCTGGACTTCGGTTTTTCCCTCCCTTCCCTCCCACCCAGCCCAAAGTATGAAAACGTTTTGGACACAGCTGCCTGGAAAAGGATTTCTAAAGAGAAAAACACCAGCGGGGCCTGTGATTTCAGTGGCTTGGTGTGAAAAGCACACCCAAGTAGAAGGGGAAGCGTGGGGAACAGGAAAGAAAGACGCTCTTGAGCGAGGCGAGAGTGGATCTCAAAGGCGCACTAGCTCGCCTTCCCCTCTGGCTGCCTCCGGAAGCGCTCATGTTGATTCCGTTACTCAGGCGTTATCTCTGAAGTAAGAGGTGGGGCTTGGTCCCTTGGGCCCAGAGGTGGGGACAGGAAGTGGGGGAGGCACAGGAGCCCAAGGCGGGGGCTCAGATGGGGGGGCTTTTTGGAGCACTCAAAGTTGGCACACAGGCTGAGTCAGAAGTTACACAGCTCCGAAAATGGAAAAGGACCACAGCACCTGATACTTGGGGAGCTCTGACTCCAGCCTGGGGACGGCCCTTCTCTCTGGCCTGCTCTAACAACCTCAGGTGAACCTGTTGGGGGAACTCCTGAGGTCAAGCAAGGAGACTGGCCCTGGATTTCTAACAATTTTTTCTTAAGACATGACTGCTGTATGAACCAGGCACAAGGCAAACACCTGCAATCCTGCACTCTGGGGAGGCTGAGGCGGGAGGATTACGAGCTCCAGTCTCCGCTGGGCAACTTGGTGACTTAGTAAGATGTTGATTCACAATAGAAAGGGGCAGAGGTACAGCTCAAGGTGAAGCCTGAGTTTAATTCCCAGTATCAGATTAAGAGAGTGAAACAGACCACTCTGTCCTCTCCTGGGGTACAGCCCAGGGCCCTGTGCCCACGATGAAGTTTTTGAGGTCACCTTTCCACAGGTGACAGACTGTGTCTAAGAGAATGGCTGAGGCACTAAGGTTAGCATTGTATTGTACATCAGAAATAGTAGTACTTGGGAGGCTGAGGCAGGAGGATCGCCCTGAGGACAAGACCAGGCTGGGTTACACAGTGATCTATCTCAGATTTTAAAAAAAAAGAAAAGAAAAAGAAGACTTGATCAAGGTTCCAGGTGCTGATCCACGCCAAAGAAGCACAAGGCCCTTTTAGTTTTTAAGGTTCAGGCCTGGATAACGTCTATGCACCCACCCATCCAGTCCACAGCCAAGGCCACACTGGGCAGAGCACCCTGTTCCAGGCTGAGCCTTGGGCTGAGTTTCTCCAACATCCAGAAGCCCTGTGAGCTGAGAAGGAGGTGGAGTGGGAATGACAGGAACATTGAGAACCCCTTAGATAAGAGGTAGTGCCTGGCTGAAGGCCCTGCAGCCCCAAATGGGACAGTTGAGGGGGTACGACTTGCATGTCACTGGGGAGGACTCTGCAAAGGGAGTAGCTACCCCAGGAGCGGAGGCCAAGCAGGATGAGGCAGCACCCCCAACACCCAGGGTACATGTCAGGGCTTTGGCGACAGAGTGAGAACTGGTGACAGGATGCCCACGGGTCCTATCCAGGAGCTGCTGCCTAACCTCAGACCCTCAGACCCTCAGACCCAGCCGAGGCTGGGCCTGGCCTGCAGGCACCCCATGAGGGAAGAAGACTGCTCCTTGGTAGCAAGTTCAAGATCAGCCTGGAAGACACAGGAGACCTGGTCTTGGAAAACCAAAAGACGAAGCTGACGGCCTGGGCACTGACCCTTAGGGAGATTGTGTCGCTGACCTGCAGGCCAGGCCAGTGCGCCCCGTGCCCTCCCCTGCCAGGCTCCCCACCGCTTGGCCGCACCCGACCACCCAGTTCTGCCGGTACTGGCTCCATTACTCACCCAGCCGGCTGAGGTCATCAGGAAGGAAGCCGCCGCTGCCTCCCCTGCACCGGGAGACCGCCGCGCTGTCGCAACTGTGAGTAATCAGACATTCCGGGAGCCCTTAAGGGCCGCTGCCAACAAAGGTGTCTCGCCGGCGGTGGGGGAGCCTCGCTGCAGGCCTGCTTCACACCACAGCCAGGCCCAACAAGGCTGGACTCGCCCGCCTGCAGGGCTGCGTCACGGGCAGGGACGGCGCAGGGAGAGGCAAACCCACCCTCCCCTGCAGCCTGGGCCTCCCCTGCGGGGAGCTCCAAGTGGGCTTTGGGGTCACACACCGACAGCCTGCAAAGGACGCGAGAGCCTACAGGGAGGCCAAAGTCTCTCTTGGACAAATGGTGAAACTGAGGCTTGAAAGAGCGGCACTTGCCCAAGGTCAAGAGGCTAATTCATACACACGTGAGATAGACCCTCCACTCGCCTTGTGTCTGCAGAACTGTATTAACAGATAATGATAAGGCTTGGCTGTGAATGGCAGGTTAATGACGGTCACCCAATGTCCAGCAGTCAGCAGATATTCTTACGCCTATGATCCCAGCATTCTGGGAGGCTGAGGCAGTGGGATGACAGGTTTGAGCCCAGCCTGGGCAATCTGGGCAATTTAGTGACTTAGCAAGACCCTGTGTCAAAATAAACATTGAAAAGAGGACTGGAGAAGTAGTTCAGTGTGAAACCCTGGGTTCAGTCTCCAGCATCACACACACACACACACACACACACACACACACACAGAGTTGTTAACTAAAATGAAATGCTAACTGGCCATTTCAGAAGTTTGGCTCTACTATCTGCTTCTCTCTGGAGCTGCCTCTGGGACCAGGTTTCAGGGCCAGTGAGCAAGGCTGAAAGGCAGGACGCGTGTTCTGCAGCCATCGGGAAAAGGGCAGCGGGGGTGCCACTGCCCTGTGGCTGCTGTCGGCCTGTGTTCTCACAGCCAGGCTAGTATCAGAGTGCAGTCTCGGGCCTGCTCCCCCATCTCCGTCAGGAGGAGCCCCTGTCCTCTGCCGGGAGCCCAGCCGGGCCCGCACTGTTCCCCTGCACAGGTGCTGGAGCACTTGGCCTGCCCCAGTCTCAGCAGCACCCTGAGAGCCCTGGCCCAGAGACAGGACCATCTGAGATCACAAGGGGCGGTTCACAGGGGAGACCGTGTCAGAACAGCCTGCGCTCGGGTCACGCACAAAAGGTAAGGGAGACAGACACCTGGGTTGCCAGCCATCCCCTCGTGGACAGTGACTGACCACCAGCAGTCAGGGGACGGCCTGGGCACCTTTGTGCCCACTGCATGGGGCCCGATGGGTCAGGAACAGGAGCACCTCGGGAGACCAGCGCCTCTGAGTAGGATGCAAGGGCAGAGAAGCTGGGACAGAAGCACACTCAAAAAACTCACCCACAGAATGGAAGGCTGAGGCAGGAGGGTTGCAAATTTGAAGCCAACTTGGGCTCACATCATGTAGGAGACAAATATTTTGGGAAGAAAGCACACCCAGCATTTGTCAACATTCCACCGGTGACCACTAACCACACAGAAGTGTCTCACTCGTAACCCTGCTTCTCATTCTCAAGGTCTCTCTCCCCAGCTGTATCATCACTTCAGCAATAGTAGTTTTTGGTTCTTGAGACGGAGTCTCACTTTGCAGTCTAGGCTAGCCTCAAACTCGCAGTGATCCTCCTGCCTCAGCCTCCTGAGTGCTGGGAATACAGGTGTGCACCACCATGCCCAGCACCACTGTATTGTTTGCCCCTGTTTCTTTCCACGGGCCTCTCCACTGGGCCTGGCTGGGCTTGCCCTTGACATTGACCATGGATATCTGTGGCAGGACAAGCCCTCCTTTGAGACCCTCTCATTCATATGTGTGCTCGTTTGTTCATCAGCTACCTACCAAACACCCTACTTGCCTCCGGTGCCGCTTCCTGAACAATCACTGGAAACTCTACGGCTCAGCCCATCATAAAGAACCAGAGAGACAGAGCTATTCCGAAAGCCCCCAGAAAAGATCGTTTCTAAGCAAAAAAGGATACTAATTCTATTTCCTTTTTTTAAAGTATGCATTACCATCCTTTACTAATTCTGCTCCTCTGTCTTAAACTCCCCCTTAGCATCAGAACGCAGTCGATACATGGCAACATTTTCCTGCCTGATTCTTTTTAAACCACATTACGAAAGTGTGCACTTTTCATTTCCCACACGTTTGTCTCCGGGTCTCGGGTTTTGTGCCCCTCCTCTCCTCTCCTCAAAGCAGATAAATGAGGTTCTAAACTCGGGATAATAAGGCTTAACAGTGAGGTGCTTTTTAAAAAGTGAATCATTTCTCAGCCCTCCTTTGCTAATCTCTCTTGGTAACATTAATTATGAGTTCGCCCTGCATGCCCCAAGGCAAGCTCAGCTTTCCCAGGACAATTAAAGTTACTTAATTATTAAAAACTGTGTGCTGCTGCCCGAGCAAAAGAGGCAGCCAGGCCCGGCTCCCGTGGCCCCCTCAGCTGCGATCAGACACTGTGGGAACACAGTGGAAACTGTGAAATCCTGCTGCGCCACCCACCCCACAGGAATGACTTAGGGCCGCTCCCTGCAGGCTCCGGGCTGATGACCCTAGGGCCTCTCTCCTTCCCAGGTCCTGGAGCTGGAGTGAAGGACCTGAAAAACAGTGCTTCCACTCACTTTTCCGGTTGGCTGAAGACTCAAACCACAGGAAAATGTCAAGGAGGGAAGCCAGGGGTGGTGGCGCAAGTCTGCAAACCTGGCCCTGAAGAGAGGCTGAGGCAAGAGGACCACCATGAGTTCAAGGCCATCCTGGGCTACACAGCAGGACTTCATTTCAAAACCAACAAAAGTTGACCTTTCACGGGCATTTTGACTTCGAGCCATAAGCCACATGATGCTAGATCCAGTAAACAAGGTGGATGAGGACATGCAGGTATGCTTTTCCAAGCCACCTGTGTGGCTGGTGCCCAGGGGCAGCAGTCACTGAATATTTTCATCACACCCCATACAGACCCTTACGAAAGAGGACTGCCTGAGCTGCTTCAGAAAGGGGCAAGGAGCGTGGGATAAGAGTGTCCAGAGCAAGGGGAGGGCTCTACGGGGAATTCACGGCAGTGTGCCTTTTATGGTAATAATTTTTAAAAATTTAAGTTTTCACCATATGTTTTGGTCACGTCACATATGTTGCCCACATAGGCAAGCCACATACATAATTTTGAAGTTTCCAGGAACTACGTTTTGAAAAATTAAAAAGCAGCAGGTGAACTTTTATCGCAATGATCTATTTACTTAAGCAATACATTTAAGTGTTACCGTTTCAGGGCCAGCCAAACAGCTCAGCGGCTTGAAGGGCCTGCTCAGGCAGACGCAGGGGCTGAGAGTTCCGTCCTGAGGCCTGCTGTGCTGGCCCCGACCCTGGGATGCGCTGAGACGGCAACTGAGACTGGGCTTGGTGGCTCACACCCGTAATCCCAGCCCTTGGAAGGCTGTACCCAGGCGGATCACTACAAGTCCAATCTACGCAGTGAGACCCTATACACCCTGTCCTAAAATACAAAAAAAAAAAAAAAAAAAAGTATTATCATTTCCATTTGTAAGAAATGTAAAAAGTATTCATTAATAAGAGGTTTTTACATTTTTATATTCAATCTTCAGAATGCAATTTGCATCTTAGCCTCATAGCAGGTTCCAGCTGGGCTAGCTCCATGGTACTTTGCAGCCACATTTGGGGCCCGTGGCTGGGGGTCACCATGCTGGACTGCACTGTCTGAGGGCCCTATCCCTCACTGTCATTCCTGAGAGGGCTTCATGCCCTGTGGGAACAGACTGTCCCCTGCCTGCTCCCAGCACAGCTCCTTAGGCCGCAGACCCCTGGGCACTTCCTCCTGCCCACCTGCACCAGTGTGTACAAGGCAGCCCCAAGCCCCAAGGCAACCAAAGACAGGGACTTTCCTGAGCTTTTGGGAATAAAGAGTGCTACAACCTGTCATTAAGTACGTGAGGTACCACGCACCTGTAATCCCAGTCTTTGGAAGACCGAGGCAGGAGAATCAGTGCAAGTCTGAGGCCAGCTTGGGCTACCTAGTGAGTTCAAGGATGGCCTGAAATAGTGAAACCCCCATCTCAAGAAGCAGAATAATAAGCAAACAAACCACCCACAGAAGACTCCTCAGAACACTGGTGGGGGCAGCTGGGCATAGGAGGGCACGGCGGGAGGGCACATTCCACAGCCCGTGTGTCTCTGCTTTGGGGATTTTGAATGAGGGGATGCTTCAGGTATTCTGCATTAACAAACAGACATCCAGGCTCCTGTGTGCACTTCGGCCGTGGCCCCAGCTCCGCCCTGGGCGGCAGCTCCTGACCCACACACCCCATGGCCACACAAAAGGAGAGGTGCAGGTCACATCTGTCATCACTACTGCTCTGCAGGGGGAAGCAGAGTGGCCTGGCAGGGGCCCTGGGCAGGAAGACATGACACAAGGTGTGTTGAAGGGTGCCTTTGTTTCCGGAAGGCGGTGATTTCCACCGGGCATCGAGCCCCACACAGACGGCCCTCCCTGGACTCCTCACCACCTGCTGCAGCCAGAAGAGCCTCTGGGTTGGGGTGCTGGCTAGGACAGGGCATTCCCCCCCTCTGCCCGCTAAGGACATCACTGTCCGTGTGCCACTTCCAGGGACTCGATGCCACCCTGCCAGCTGCCCTCCTCCTAGCATCTCCAGGCTGCATGTGACGCCTGGGTGCCTCCATGCCATGCTGTGGCTTCCCTTCACTTACTCATTAACACTCCCAATAAATATTTCCTGGACAACTACTCTACTGCAGCCCCTGGGCTCTGCCATTGGGATTCGGCCAAGAGCAAGACAGACAAGGCTCTGTCCACACGGAGCTTCTGGGCAGCAAAAGAAAAGGAAGGACATGTAGAATTCATTTCTTGGCCCGGCGTGGTGGCACATACCCATAATCCTAGTACTTAGGAGGCTGAGGCAGGAGGGTGGCCATGTGTTCAAGACCAGCCTAAATGATACATCCAGACTCTGTCTCAAGCAAGTCAACAAAAAGTAGCAGCCAAGGAAGGAGTCACTTCTACCTGCCCCAAAAAGAGAAAAGGTAAGCACATGAGATCTAGGCACACGAACTCAGAAGCCAGGGAAGCTGGCGTTGAAACTGAGTTTAAAATACATAAATCCAGAGGCCATAAGAAGTGACCAGCAGGACATTCCTAAACAAGGAAACCACTCAGCCACTTGCTCCATTGCTGTGTCCCTGAATAAAGCACACACACACCCTTTATAAATGTTTTTATTTGAAAGTAAATTTTGAATGGTAAAATATTGCAAAAATAAAAATAGCACGAAGAACACCTGTATCTGTTTTACTATGTTAACCTTTGACCCTTTACCTTACCCACATATGTGTTTCCCGTTCCCCTCCACGCACAGTCACCCTCAGTGTTTGTTAGGAGCAGGCTCCAGGACCCTTGCGGGCACCAGAATTCTCAGATGCTCACATCTGGCATAATGATGGCACAGGAGCCTGGGTGGCCGTGTGCACCTGTAGTCCCAGCAACTCAGGAAATCAAGGCAGGAGACTCATTGAGTCCAGGTGTTCAAAGCCAACCTGGGTAACAGAGTTAGAGCTCATCTCAAAAATCAACAACAAATACATAAATAAAATAACACAGTATTCATATGTAACCTCTGCAGACCCTCCATCCACTTTAAGCCACCTGCAGATTAGTCATAATCTCAAACCTAGAGAAATCCTAATGGACGGTTGAGGGAATAGCGACAGGAGAAGAGTACATGTCCAGTGTAGGTGTGTATTTTCTTGAATGTCTTTAATCTGTGGTTGAATCCACAAGTATGGACCCGAGGACCCCGCCTGGTACACATATGCATGCATGTGCGCACACACACACACAGAGTTGTTGTCTGAACAGCTTGGGGCACATTTCATGCACTGTGAGCTGTTACCCTCAGATACCCAGAGTCCCTTTCCCTGACCCCCTGTGTGGTGTGAGTGCCCTCAGCCTCCAGGGAGTTAGAAGGAGCCCAGCAATGGTTTCTGTGACATCTTCTTGAAATGTAGAAATGAAAATGAAAGCATCTCCCCAGAGAGAGGTCCTGGGGACTGGTTCCTCCAGAAGAGAGCATTCAGTTGCTGTTCAGCTAGGCCCGGTGTGTGCATGTGCACAAGTGTGTGCCTGTGTGCATGGGCGTGTGAGCACATGCGTGCGGGGTGGGGCGGGAAGTGCCTCCCTGTGTCCTCTCTGTCCAGCGCCTGGCTGCATTCCTGGCTTCTGGCTTCTCCAGCACTCAGGGACACATCCCAAGGGCTACAGTGGGCCCCTGGGATGGTGTCGCCCACCCAGGAAAATGCTCCTTTCCCTGGATGACACAGAACAGGGCCAGCACAGAAATCTACCCCAGCGAGACCCCCACAGAGAGCCCAGCAAGGGCAGGTCTCACCACCACTTAATGAGAACACGAATCCAAGGAGCAAGCTGCCACGCGCAAGCGCTGCTGGGTCCGCTGCCCCAGGGAGCTGACTCAGTCTCCCCTCTGAGCAATGGACCTGCAAAGTCAAAGGGTGGGGACCAGGCTGACTTCAGAATCCAGAGCTTCTGGGGTGGGAACCTGGGAATGCATCTTTTTCACAACGTCCCAGGTGACACCCATCAGGTTTACAACGGCAAGCCCAGGTGCCCACTGAGGTCCCCACCAGCTCTGGGACTTTCAGTTATGTGGAAGGGGAGGGGAGTGCACTAGCTCCGGAGCCCCAGAGGAGGCACCTCAGTCCCTGTGCCGGAAGCCTGAGGAGTCAGAAGGACCCGGTGGAGGCCAAGCCTCAGCAGGTGCTGGGACCAGGAAGCTTCCAGTTCTCCAGCTCTTCTCACCCCTGGCTGCCTGTGCCACTTATTTTCTTTGACTCTGGTTACCCTTGCAGAGTGCAGAGCCCGTCCCCAGGCCTGTGGTGGAAAGAGGGACAGGAAGACAGATGAAACCCAACTTTTGCTGCAGCAGGGCCAGCTCACTAGAGACAGCTGTGAGCACGGCCAGGTGCAGACAGCTGGGCTGCCCGCAGCGGCAGCCGGCCCGGCCTAGGGCACCGCCTGCCGACCGGGGACCAGGGCGCACAGGCGCCGCCAGGATCGATTGCTCCGTAGCAGCCACCCGGCCCCTTGCTGCCTGCGCCGCTTATTTTCTTTGACTCTGGTTACCCCCACCCTCCGCGGGTCACCCCACAGCCCTCTGTCCATCCTGGAGGAGTCTTCTGGAGTTTCTAAGCAAACACTGGGGCCCTGGGGCCCGCAACCTTATCCCTTCCATCCTTGGGCGGTGAGACCCCAGGGAGCCAAAATACGTGTGCCACGCCCCCTCCACCGACCTGGCCCCTGCAAGGCCCACAAGGGACAGGAGTGGGGGCGGGGCCGCAGCGGGAAGGGGGCTGTGCAGGATCTGCAGTAAAACCCAGCTCCTAATTGACCCTGCTGCATCGGATTTCTCCCCAGGGCCCATTCCAGGAAAGCTCCTTGGTCAAAATGAGTTGCAAACCACTTCCGCTCCCACCCCCAGCCCTCCAGACTTCCCTGGGGTGGGAACAGCTCGGCTAAGCCAAGAGTGTGGACTGAGCGGGCTTTACAGTTGGTGCTGCAGGTGTGAGAAGCCACCCACCTAGACGCACACGCGCGAAACGCTCAAGTCCGGTCGCTCCAAGCCCCGGAAGCCAGCGCTGCCGCCTTCTTCCACCCGCGCTGCCGGATGTCTCCATCTGGACGAGCTCTCTGAGCCTCTAAAGCTCGCTGTCCATCATTGCCTGTTGGGCTGTAGGTTCTGCCATTGTGTGTGTGTGTGTGTGTGTGTGTGTGTGTGTGTGTGTGTGAGACAGAGAGAGAGAGAGAGA
>NDGN011518945.1:309-15999 GCA_002564285.1 Tympanoctomys barrerae | reverse complement strand
GTTACACCCCAGGCATGCATGCCAGGTCTGAGCTGTGCCTGGAGCTCGGAAGAAAATCCTACTTGGCGGGCGGCGTCGGGGACGAGCAGCGGAGTGGTGCGGGGCGTCCGAAGTGAGTGGGAGAGGGTCCGGGCCACGTTACGCCCGGGCTGCGACTGTTCCGCGGGCGCAGGCTAGCAGGAAGCTCCAAAAATAAAAAAATATTTAAAAAGAATTGTCTACCTGTGGCCAACCTCTTTCATCTGCAGTCATGCCTTCAGTTCCCCCCTGCATTGGATTAATTTCAAGCAATTACAAAATATAATATTATCCATTCTATAATTATTTTATTATAGAATTATCTGTAAAAGAAAAGCTATTTAAAATTTAACTATAATATAATGATCATACGTAAATGTTAATAAGATTTGTAATATCAACTACTGGTTCAGCATGCAAATTTCCCTAATGGGCTTGTCATTTTTAAGCTGGTTTGTTTGAGTCCATATTCAGAAAAGACCACACTTCCCATTTGTCAGGATGCACATTAGTATATTGTTTAATTCTTAAAGGTTTTTGGATTGCTTTCTTTGTTATCTTATTTGTACTTCAAATTTATTTACCTTTTTTTTAAAAGACAGTAAATAACTGTCTTCTGGAGTTTGTTACATCATGTATAATGTTAGTTGTATCCCTGTAGGTTCAAATAAACTCTGATTCCCATAATTTCTGAAAATTGTAGTTATATGTAGACTCCTCATGTGGCCCAGGTTGTATTCATATTAGAATTGGTGCTGAATACTTATATCAGGTGACCCAGAATTTTCATTGTCATTCTTGCTTTTAGTAGCCACCAATAATCCTTTATTAGGTTCATTGCAGATGGGGAATCTTGTAATTCTATAAGCATCTCTTTATTTCTAGGTATATATTGAAGGTAGACCTACCAATGTTTCTAATTGTTTGGATGAGAGAGGTCTCCAAAAAGATTACAGGCTTTGCAAGTTGTTGTTATTGTTGTTGTTGTTGTTGTTGTTTTGAGAATGAAAGAGGAATCAGGGATTTTATTTGGACTTACCGACTTGGACATATCTGTTGACATCTGTATCAGCAAGAATTCAAGTAGAGAAGCAGAAAGCCTAGCCACACATTGAAACTTGCTGGATAAATCCCTTTGCTGACCTCTGTCTCTGTCTTTAACTCTGTAGTGCATATCTCTAAAAGGGACATTGTGAGTGGATTTTGTTAGTGAGATTTGACTTCATGCATTGTGAAACTGTATAAACCATCTCTGTAAGGGCATTGCATTTACGTGTTACACTAAACCATGAAGTCCCCAGGGCTGGCAGAGGAGAAGAGAAACATGTCATGTAAGGGACAATGAAAGGAGCATGGATTAGGACACACATGCAAAGTCAGTTCACAGTGCGTGTGGCATGGATTGTGTGCCTCTCCTGAAGAATTCAGAGCTCTTCATTGGTCCCAGCTAAATGATTTTGTAGGAGATAGTGGGGCATTGGGAGATCTGGCCTGTATGCCAACAGAGAAATCAGCAGGTAAGTGAGACATGGATAAGAATTGCAAAACATCTACTGCTTCTTCACTTTTAGGAATCTCTGGTATTTTAGTAACAGAACACACAGGAATGGAATTCTGAGACATGTGGTTTAATCTTGTTAAGTAGCTACAAGAAGAGGCCTCCACACTATGCAATTATGTGTTGAATAGCAACATAGGAGTTTGGAGTCTTGGAAAATTAACTATAAAAGTTATTAATGTTAGACATTCCCTTAAGGCTCCCAACCAAATGCAATCACCAAAGAAGTAAGGGTAGTAGAGAAGGGAACTAGGTCTAAAGACTTATCTATAGCACTGTCTAATTTTAGAAGATTGAGTAAAATGGAAGTGTGGAATAGGAACAGAGAAAATGGTAGTGGTGTGGTTGCAAACATAGCATAAAAGGGTATTTTGGAAGCCTTATGTATCAAGTGCAAAGAACATGTATCAGTTGGGATGGTGGAACATGCCTATAATCCCAGAACTTGAGAGGCTGAGGCAAGAGGATTGCCATGAGTTCAAGGCCAGCCTGGATTGCTAAGAGAGAAATGAGTTCAAAACCAGCCTGAACTACCTATCAAGACCCTGCCTAAAATCAAAAGCAAAGACAAAAAAACCAAAAACAAAAGAAAGACTGAAGGTATATCCAAGAGGAGGCAGAGATTTGCATCACATTGCACTGAAGCCTGCTGACAGAATAAATATGGTGTGGACTGAACACTGACTTTCTGACCATCTAAGGAGAATGGACAGAGCTAGCAAAGACTGAGTGGCTATTGGAGCCTAAGAAGTTGAACAGAAGAGGTCAGAGTCCAAGGTGTGACACTTGCAGTAGAACAGGAAACCAAATGTCCAAAAATTTCAAGAGGAGAAAGTGATGAAGGAAGAAATGTCATTGTAGGAAAACACACGATTGTGCCCTGTAACTTTTAGCCCCTCTGAGTGCAGTATTTGACAAGACAAGGACTTGGGTGCAGGCAGTTTAGTTTTAGGAAGTGATCCCAAGAAAGTGGGTTGATTTAGTGAGGGTCAAGATAAGGACCTGGGAAAAAACCCAATAAAATACATGTTTGTTAAGACTTATTATTGTTATACTCTGATGTTCCATGGAGTTTCACATAATTGGTTTGAAAGAATTTACTTTTCAAAGAACTGGAGATTAGAGTGTTTTCTTGCCCCAGTTTGTTAAGAGTTGTTACTAGGTGTTACACTAATTTTGGAGGGTTTCCTGTCACAGTGTAGCACAGACTAGCGGACTGGTTTGGAAACTGAGGTCATCATTTTGGCTCTGAAGGTTTTGAGGGGAGGCCTCTTATTGTTTTACAATAATGGTTTTTTCTATATCTTAGCCACAGTCTTCACATTTCTGTATTCAAATTTCCTTTTCTTTCTCTACATTGGCCATATTGAATTAGGGTCCATTCTAGTGACGTGATTTTAACTTCATTACCGCTGTACATTTCCTCCTCCAGATGTGACATTTTGGGGGTATTAGGACTTCAAACAATGAGTTTTGCAGTTGAAGGGGAGGATAAGATTGAGCCCAAAAAAGTGGTGTGAACCCTCTCATTCTTCTCAGTGCCTTGCCCAGAGCACATTTCTATGTGATGCACATGTTGCAGAATATCTAAGCAGCTCAATAGTGACTGGAGAGAGTGCAGGAGTTAGTCATCAAAATGTCAGCGATATTTTGGGCACTCATAACATCCATAAGACATGCTTAGTATCACTTTAATTTATACAAATTAATGGTGATTAAATGGGATTTTTGCTGTTTATTGACAGTGGCTAATAATTGCACATTTTCTTATGAAGTCACTTTTCATGCACTGAGCACTTATTTATTTCATGTTGCTTTTTTCCTTTTTAACCTTTAGTACTTCTTTCCCCAGCTTTCAGTCCAACTCAAGAAGTTAATTTAATTTCATGGAGAAAAAAGAAGCAATTATGAAAGCACTTTCTTTTTTTATTTTTATTTTTTAAAGGGAGTTCAGAATAGTATTATAACAGAAGAATTACAATGATACAGAATTTCACTTAACAAAGAAATATGAATTGCACAGTATTTGTTATAATGCATAGTGTTGTCTTCCAACCAGTTATTCATTTTACTAGATACATGCATGCAAAATTGGAAGGAGAAAGAAAAAGAAAAGAAATATATAGGGCATTAAGAGGAAAAAAGGAGAAACAATTGAAAAAGGGAGAAAAAGCAAATTAAGCATTAACTTCTCCTTTCCATAGACCAGCATAAATCCAGCATACAGCTGTCCGAGCCATCCTGCTTGCATACATAGATATATCTCTTTCCCCTAGCTCCTCTCCTGCAAAGGGGCACTTTTGCAAGCCCACTCTACCCTTCCATTCTCTGTTGTAGAGACCTTGTCCTCTGCCTTTTCTTCCTCTGTGTCTGCTGTCAACGGAGGCCAACCTAAACCATCCACCACGTCCTTTCTCTTTTTACCCAGTCAAGCATATGGCTTGAGCTTTTCCCATCCCATCCCACTTCCTTGACCTTAACTGTCCCCTGACTGTCTCAACAGCATCCACATATGCTACTCTTTTGAGATTAATTCTTTATCTTGCCACTCTCGCATTTTTCTTTTCTTTTACATTGAAAGTTCTTAGTGTAGCCAATTTCTATCTGGTTGTTTATTTGAGTCCTCACCAACCAGGCTTGCAACAACCCATCTGTAGCCAGCGATCATCAGCTTTTCCTGCAGAACACATGAAGAATGTTTACTAGTTTGTACAGATACTTGATGTATCTGTAGCACCTGACATTACTCTGTTTCCTGAAGCATGCTTGACTTGGATTTGAGGTGCCCATATTCATGTATTTGCCACGAGTAACATCAGTCTGTCCAACACCCTTGCTGGTTCTTCCTTATCTTTCTAAACATGTATTGATCCCCATTTTCCAGAATTCCAGACTCGCATTTGTATCTTCTTAGGGATGAATAATGAGCATCTCAAACTGAACATGTCCAAAATTCCTCACTAAATCTTTCTTTGTGATGTTTTCCTCCATTTCAGTGATTTTTCATCTTTACAATCCTTGGAGTCATCTTAACTGTCACTCTTTATCCCCCACTAATCCTTCAGAAAGTCCTGTTTGCTCTCTCTGTGAAAACATAAGTAGAATCCAATCATGTCTGACTTTTTCAACACCACAGTGCTTGCCATGCTCCATAATGTGTTTGCTGGTTTAGTGCAATTATTTCATTGTGGTCTCCTGATTTACCATTCACTTCTCTATAGCTCACTTACATCAGAGAAGCTGAAGCAATTTTGTTAAACACAGTTCAAAGCCAATCGTGCCTGTGTTTAAAGGTTTTCATTGGCTTCTTTCATTTAGAATAAAACCCAAGAAACAGTACCATGGCTGAATTTTTAGTTTCTTCACGGACCCCCTTCTCTCTTTTCAACTGCTGTTGCCTTTCTCCCTTCAGCTTACTACACACTTTCTTTCCTAGTAGTTTTGCAGTTCTTAAACAAGCCAGTAACATCTATGCCTCAAAGCCCTGGCACTGGCTTCACTTCCCTTTATTTTTCTTTAGCTAAAGCAAACCCTTCCTTCAAGGAATTCATTCATATGGCAATATTAGGAGAGGTCTTTCTTGTTCCCAGTTAAAATTTCAAGTCCTTTTCCTAATGTTTCTCATTCTTTTTCTACTTTATATTTTAAACTGGTATTGTTGGGTGACTCATTGTCACTGTCTGACTGCCCTTGGCTGACCCAAATCTTCCCCTTCTTGTTTGCAATGCATAGAGTACCAAAAACACAACCCCCTGTGATGAAGAAATGCTCAGAACAACCTGGGTTGTGTCCTCATTTTTCTCAGACACAATATTTTGCAACAGTTGTGTTTAGAAAATACAATTATATCCATGTAGGGATCTGTTGGTCTCATTGCAATTGGTTTTTACCCAGTGAGAAATGGCAGGAATGAGAAAGATAGACAAGAACAAAAGCTGGGCTAGGTGGTTGCTGGTCTGCCTGATAGGCAAGACTAACATGCCCCACAACAACATGATCCTTTATTTATACTTTTTCAAAGTTTGTAACACATGACACAAGGTTGCCTAGTGACTAATAGCTGATCTTAACCAAATAGGATCTTTATCTCAGGAGTGAGATAGCTTGTTTGCTTTAGGCACTGAAGCCCAGTCCCACCTGCCTACATTTGATTGATTTCCTAACTTCCTATGACTACCAACACACACAGGATAAGGAACCAAGGGCACTATGCTGCTTTGGTCTCTGAGCTGTGGTGTGATGTGGGGTGGTCACAGTCAAGACTCTGCTTTGGACAGCTTTTCCAAACCTGGGGAACTTGACTCACCTTACCTTCTAGGCTTCTGTTTCAGGACTGTTGCATAGTGGAGCAGTGAGTAATAATGGATTTGCTTTGCCTGACCTATGATGTTAGTGTTCTATCTTCTTAGGGTAGCATAGAAACTTTTGTATTTGTATTACCTAGCACAGCATATATTTTATTTATTTTTGTCACCCATTTTTATTCCCTATTAAATAACAAGCTCCTTAAGGGCTAATGTATCTGTCTATTTTTGATAATTCTCTGTCTCACAGGTAGTAAATAATCAATAATATTTGTTTAAGAATGAGTGGAGTTGAGCCTCTACCCATCACTGTGTCACTGCCTTAACTACTACTGAGAGAATAACTTCAAGGATTAGATTTTGTAAAAAGTCATCATACATGACCTTGAAAAAAACTGGCATGGCAGGGAAAATGCCAACTGAAATGGGTTAAAGAAATGAAGATCATGAACTATCTGCTCTGTTTAAATGTGAAGAAAGACAAACCATGCTGTAATTGAGAAGCCTCGGTAAAGGAAGCCAGGCTACAGGAAAATATGCAGATATGCCCGTGGGATCACTGCCTCCCATAGAAACGGAGAAGATAATTATGCAAGAGGAAGGCTGAAGTCTGTACTGGCCAGCGGAGGCACACATGCTGAGTTCAGCCTTAGATTGGCCAGGGGAAGCTTTGTCAGTTGTAACAAGGTACAACAAGAGAGTGGGTGCACATGGGTAGGTGACAGACCTTTGTGGCGGAAGATGAAACTGTTCTCGTCCAATTTTTTCTTCAACTTTAAGGAAAACTCATCACAGCACAGATGAGAACACTGAGTCTAGTGAAAGAATTGGGGTGTGGAGGAAGGGAAAGAATGCATGAAAAGTGAGCTAACTTAATGAAATTATAAATTTAATGAATTACATAACAGATCTTGCTGGTTGCCTAATATTTACAATATGTCTCATTCAAAGAGTAGAATCACAGAATAATAGAGGCAAAGTATTCATCACAGAACCATTACTTTGGCTTAATTTCTATTTTCTCTGTATCTCAGTTAAGCCAGCTTTAGGTAGCTACATTTATTTGAAGTTCTNGAAAAGAAAAGTGGATTAAATTGGCCAAATATACTTACCCATATTTACGGTCCCCACTCTGATCCCTGAATCCAAGATAAATAGCAGTCTTTCATGGTGCTTTATTTTTAATTGTGCAGATCTGGCATCATGCTGAGCCTCAGCTCCTAGGGAAAAAATGGTAGATAAATACAGAACAAAGAAAAATACCTTATCATATTTTTTAAACATTTGTTCTAATTATTATTACATTAGTAGTCTCTCATATTTTAAAGGAAAATGAAAGCAATTTGAAGTCCAGTGCTCCATAGTAATAGTGCATAATATATAAACTTGAATTAGGCCATTTTGTATAATATTTTGTCACAAATTTAACCTGCGCTCATTTCAAATAATTCATAGACTTAGCACATAGATAGACACTGGGTACAAGCTTGATAAGGTAAATTCAATGAATTATAAATATAGAAACTTTTATATTTTAAAATAGAAAAAAATTATCTATATAATTCTATTCCAGTTATCTCTTATTCTCAGTAAAGTGTTAGCTCTGGCACACTGGCTCATGGTGAGATCAATATGTTCATAATTTTGTTATTTTTAGGATGATGAGGTGAAAAAAGCCCAAGTAGGAAAAGGGAAGCCCTGGAAACTTAGTTCAAGCTCAAAGAACTGGGAGAACATACAGACACAGTAAGACATGGCTTGCCCCATGCGCAAGGTTGAGCATTTCCTGGGCTACCTCGGATGAGTTAGCCACAGTTTAGCATCAAATAGTAAGTTTGGGAACTAAGTTTGTGGGATTTTATCTTTATGCTTGGTGTGGATTTATTCCTTTGGAAAATACAATGGAAATCCCAACATAAAAAATAAGTCAGAAATGCCCTTTGTCAATGACAAAAACAGTAAAAGAAAAAAACAGAAGATTCGACATTGTAAAGAATACACACAATAGATAGTAAGCGTTGAAATGCAAACCAAATGTATGGAAAAACTGTCACAAAAACTGAACTGAAAACATATGCTAATAATATTGGCAAACAATAAGAATAGACAATGAATATGGTTAATTATCAATGATTAATTCTGAAACATGAATGTAATCTCTAATCTAGTGTTACGATTAAAATTCAACATGTCTCTCCAAAGGCTCATTGTGTTGGAAACCTGACTGCCAGCCAGAGGGCTTTTGGGACATGATTGAATGATGAGGGATCTAGTGTCATCAGGTGCACTAGTCCATGCATGAGTTCATTAGCTGAATCAGCTTTGAAGGGGCAGGAGGAAACGGGTTACTGCAGATGTGGCCATGAAGGGCATTTCATGTCCCCAGTCCCTTTCTCAAATCTTTCATTCTCTTTCTCTCTCTGCATTCCACCTACCATGATCTGGACTGCTTTTCTCTACCACCTGCTGCCCTCTTTAATGTTCTGCCTTCCAGGGGGACAGAAGCAATGGGAGCAAGTGACCATAGGCTTAAGCATTTGAAACCATGAGCCTAATAAACTTCTTTTTTTAAGTCTTTCCCCCCCGCCCCTGGAACCTAGGATTGAACTCAGGCCCTTGCACTTGACAGGAAAGTACTTATTCCACTGAGCCATCTCCCCAGCCCTTCTTTTTTAAGTCTTTCGTTTTAGGTATTTTAAAGTGACAGAAAGTTAACATGAGAAGATAATATAAAATGCTTTTCTAGTTTAAAGTTCCTATCATCCCTTTCTTTTTCTCTAGTTAATAAAAAAGGGCCTCCAATCTCCCCTTATTAGTACTAATCTTTTTTTTTTCTTGAGACTTATTTGCCCTAAATAATGCAAACTCCCTTCCCCACTTTAAAACAAAGAGATGAGTTTGATTTACATTTCTTTCATTACTGATGATGTTGGGAGTCTTGTCATGTATCTGTTGGATGTTGCATGTCTACTTAGGAGAAATAAATACAAAACTAAAATAAAATATTACTTCATACCTACTAGAACGCCTAACACAAAATCAAATAATCAAGCAAACAAAGAATGTGAAAGTAATGTTGGTGAGGATGCAGAGGAATTAAAACCCTTCTAGACATTAGATGGAAATATAAAGCACCACAGCAGTTATGAACCACATGGCGCTTCCTCAAAATCTAAAAAATAGAGCTGCCAGAAGATGCAAGCTATTTCATTTTTGTGTATTGATCTGAAAGAATTTCAATTAGGGTCTTGAAAAGATATTTGCACCCTTTGTTGTTCATTGTAACATTGGTTGCAATAGATAAAATGTGGAATAAACTAAATGACTGTTGACACATAAATGGATAAAAGGAATGTGGCATTTATATGCAATGAAATAAATGAGAATAATAAAGGAGAAGAAAATCCTGCCATACGCCACCACACATGAAAGTACTTTGGTGACATAACATTGTCGACATGGAAACATAAAGTAGGAGCGCTCCTTGCCTGGGACTGGTGAGAGCAGCAGAAATGGAGAGCTGCTAAGCAGGGGCTATAAAGGTTACTTATGCAAGATAAATATGTTTGAGAAATCTATAATACAACATCATGCTAATAGTTAACAATGCTTACTGTGCCCCTAAAATTGTTAATAGTTTAGTTCTCATGTTAAATGAGAACTTACCATGATGAAAATATTAAAGAAGATCTGATTAAATGAGAAAACATAGACACAGACAGCACACATACACTTGCAAATAAATGAATAAATAAATAAACAAATAAATAAATGAAATGGTCCATGAACCAGTACTATTCCTGCTCAGGCTACTGTCTGAAGTGCTGAGAAAACGGTCTTGCTCATTTGCACGCGGTTCTACATTTCTCACAAGCTTCACTATGGCCTTTTTTTGGGCTACAAATAAATAAATATGTTGTGGCCTGTCTAAAACTTACTGGTGTTCAATTCCTACTGTGAAGCAGTGTATAGGAGGAAACTTCACCAAATTATGATGTTGAGAGTTGAGGTTTTAAGAAGTCATTGGGATTAGTGAATGCTGTCAGCATGGAGCCCTCATGATTGAACATTGATAGATACAGGAGAAGAGGAAGAGAGAGCAGACGGTACATATGTACACATGCATTCCTTGTCTCTCATCATGACATCCACCACCTCAGGGTTCAGCCACCAAGAGGCCATCACCAACTGGGACGCCTTAATCCAGGACCTCCAGGTCCAGGAGCTGAAATTAATCTCCTTGTTTTATAATTTACCTGATCTGTGGTATTGTGGCATGAGAAGCAGTAAATGGGTTTATGCAATATACTTTTTCCTAACTCACAGGCTCATCTTTCAATCTTGGATAAAATAAACTTCCTGAGTAACTGAATTTGGAGAAATATCAGATCTCAACCACAAAAGAGACAAGACAACTCTTTTCCTATATAATTATTCTGTAATGCTTTGCCTTGAGCCTGGACTCAGAGCTCAACTTGCCCTTTTCTTCTTTTAGATTTGAATTTGGGAATTATGCTTTGATTTATTTTCTCACTATCAGATTTTAAGCCAATTCTTGTCTGCATTAATGGTTTTATGTTACATTTGCTCTTAAAAATAGAGCTTGTGCTTTCAGTAAAATACCTTTCTTCCTTTATGTCTGTAACTTTTATAGGGAGAAATTAGTCCATGATCCCTGTAGGATATGCATGGCTTGGGTTCAGGAGGTGATATGAGGCAAATTTTTTATATTAAGGGTTAAGGCAGACTTCCAAAATCAAATACAATTTATCTCTTGGCCTGAACTTTGCATAACTAAGGCTCACTGAGATAATATATTTTATTCAATAAAGAAAATCCATTCTGAATATTGTATGTCTGCCTCATCAGCAATTCATTTATATTACTAATAAAAGAGAACATGTGAACTGAGAAGTATTCTAGAAAATGATAAGGATATGAGGATTTAAATATCCTAATACAGAACTGATGTGAGTGCAAATTGATACAAGTGTTGGTCTAAGTATTTGTAACAAACACCTGTCATTAGCTTTTTCTGGATAACAAACCATCACAAAAATCAGCTTAAAATATTAAGTCCTTATTATTCCTCTAAAGTCAAAAAACCAGCTGAGAAGGTCAAGGTGTGGCTAGTCTTAGTCACAAATTTGGCTAGCTGCGGTGGGGTAGATGAATCCACTGGTCTCAGCTGAGCTTTCACATGTGTGGGACCCTGCAGCTATTCTGCTGAGATAAATGGTTGTATCTCTGAGTATGTGGTGGGTAAGAACAGGTCTGCTCTAATCGCAGGTTCCATGAACATGGGAAGAAGCATACAAGACCTCTCGAGACCTAGACTTGAAACTAACAAATCCCCTTCTGTCATATTACGTTGGCCGGACAATTTCACAAGTCCAATCCAAAATCAAGAGGTGGAGAAACAGATTTCGTGGGAGGGGCTGCTGTCACATTGCAAAAATATGTGCAAAAATGGATTGACTCCTTTTTGACATTTGTTTGTCAGTGACTTTAAACCTCACTCCTCCCTGTCCTCCTTCTGTACCCCTCTTCCAATCTGAGAAAGCTGATAAGAAAGACTGTGGGGGCAGGAAAGTACAAACCACAGAATCCTATGTCCATGCAGATGCCTTTACCCAGCTCTGTTTCCCAGCCACCATTTGGACCCCTTGGCCAATCTCCTTGTCCTGATATCTCAAGGATCATTTGTACCAACATGGGAATAACAGGTGGATCTTTCCAATAAATCTCATTATCCAAGAATAAATAATTTTATAATCTTCTGGTGTGTGTGTGTATGTGTGTGTGTGTGTGTGTGTCTGTGTGTGTGTGTAGCATCATCAGCATTGACAAAAATCCAATCTGAACAACATGGAGACAGGGTATACATGCCAAAGCACAGCCATCTGTGTGGTCACTCTGATTCAACAGTTTCAAGGTGTTTCTAATCACAACAGCCCACATATGTAAGTAACTTATACCAAGGGAGGTATTTTTCTTACTTCTGTGTGTATGTTTCTCTTCTTTTGTGGAGGTTTCAACTACTACTGGCTGTTCAGTGACAACATCTACTGGTTAGGAATCACTACAGTAGCATAGGCGGTACTGAACTCCCTATAGCTCTATTGCATGGATTATTATCCTTATAGACTCCAAGCTGTTAGAGCCATCCTCATCTGGGACTTGCTGAATGAATAGCACAATTGAAGGCAAAGCAATGATCATTTGTAAAACTTTTACTTGAATATGGCTATAGGCTTCAATTTCTTATATGCCATTGTTTAGGACAAGTCACACATTTATATTCAATACTAGAAGGGCAAATATAAACACTTCTTCAAAAAGGTATAATAAATAAGAATAATGGGGTGTATGAACCTCTTCAAAGAACAGAGAAAGTTATTTGTAATCTATAGTCTACCCAGGTACTTTCATAGCGGTTTAAAGCTTTAAAATCTCCTTAGTTTTTGACTAAATAGGACTCTATCTAGAAATTTAAGGTAAGAAATGATATTTGAAAAGATAAAATTATGAGAGGGATCACTGAAGTCGCTGGGCAAAGACGCTCTATCATAGGGAATTTGTTTAGAGTGTAATACTTTATTATGATGCACATCATTCATCCATTGACATGAAATCAGAACACTTAATAATAGAGAAAATGTTCCTAGTATTTTAAGTAGGAAATGTTCACATTAAGCTTATATAAAGTGATATCATTTTGTAGAAAAAATATTTACACAACTTTATCAAGGAAATCAGGATGATTAATTTATGCATCACTTCAACCATTGATCTCTTTTGTAGTAAAAACATTCAAAATTCTCTCTTGTAGCTAGTTTGAAATATGCAGCACGTTTATTATTAACTCTGCTTGCTCTTCTGTTAAGTGAATAGAATTTACTATCTAATTATATCTTGGTACATTGACACCCCATCCACTGCCCTTCCCTTTGTTAACTGCTATTCTACTCTCTACTTCATGTCTACTTTTCCCCTCTTTTAGATTCCCCAGTGGTTCTATTTTTAATGGTCTTTATTTAGCAGAAAGGTGTATAAAATGCATAATTTTAATTGGTCTATCAGTGATGATCTTATAACAAGTCACCGATAAGAAAAACTTAGTAAGACAATTCTTCATGTTTGCTTTATCTTTTGCTTACTTTGTCTTGTAGAGATCAGGTTAATCTATGAAGCAAAGGGGAGAATGCAGTTGGTATCTGCTCTGTTTTCCTTTAAACTTCAGCATGGTTTCTTCAGAGCAAACCTTGCCTGGGAATCTGGTTTCTGTATGGAGCTGCTTTGGTTGAAGCATTGGTATAAGAAACAGGTCCGGGATGTTGTCCAATCAATATCTTTGCTCCTGTTCTATCTGTTGGCCCATGATGCAACTGTGAAGGTCTTCAGGGATCTGAGAGAACCCTGTCAAACCCATGGTTTGAAGTAGAAGGTAATGTTGTACTCAGAACTAAATCCATGTATCACCTTACTACCAACATTAAACAGCTCTTTTAACACACCACATGCTTATAAACTGCAATCAGTTTTTAAGGGTTTACAATTTTTATCAAGAAAATGTTTGAATTTTAACAAGTCATGAAAATGATTGTGCTATCACATTTTCATAGGAGACATTTGTTGCAATTAAGTTCAAGGTGGTATTACCTATCATTAAGGCTGTGGAGGGTTTATTCATCCATTTGCACATAGGGCTCAGCATGCTGCATGTACCAGCCTCTTATTTTAGTGGAAGCAAAGGTAATCTGCAGCCTGGGAATACAGAAGTGAAGGTTATGGTGTCCAGGTAACACGAGGAATACAGGACATAAATTTCTAAGTATAGAAAGAGCAAATTGTCTAGTGGTAAGTCCAGACAGAACAAAGAAAGCATTGAGACTTGTATGATGGAGTGAACAGCTAGAACTAAACTGTCTTCAGGAAAAGAAAGCACAAATGTAATTGAATTCTCCCAAGGTTTTGCTCTCAATGCAACCCAATTCTGTTCCAATTATCTTATGTTCAAGCCAATCAGCTAGTAGGTGTGCAGGGCTTTAACGCAATTTGCAAGCTCTCGTCCAAAGCGAAAGTGGAAGGCCCCTTGTTCAAAAAGCAATAAATGTTGCTTATGGTACTAAAATATAAAGCTTTTCTTTCATTTATTTTTTTCTGTGACCTATAAAAAGTTTTTATTTAACGTCATTTGAGTTTTAAAAATATTAAAAATTTTAAATCATTTCATTTAATTCTATTATAAACATTTATGACATGTAGTATCAGTATTAACACAAATCTGAGACAATTTAATTCTTACTTAGAATCCAGAAAATTAAGCCTTTCATAGTTTGTAGCTCACACATGCCTGTATATGTTGGTATCAGAACAGAAATGCTACCTGAAATGGACTCTGTTTTCATATCACTTTTGATATGCACATGTTCCACCAACGTTCTCTGCTTTTGGCTTGTGGAAGAGTAAGGAAGGATTGGAAGAGGGACCTGTGGTTTCCATGTCTTGCCAGCTCCTTCTTTGTCATCACTTTCAGCTCAGATACTTCGATTAGCATGGGAAAGTAACTATAGTAGGAAAGGACATGGTAGTGTTCCTTTACCATTCTGTTTCTGAGAACACTATTGCTTTCCTTCTGTTCTGAAAACAAGTTTTGGTTCAGAAGGAGAGTGTGGAGTTTGGGCAATAAAAGTTACAAAAGAGGAAAAATGTAATTTTACTGAATTCACTGGAGAAAGGAGGAGCCATGAGACAAAAAACAAACAAACAAACAAACAAACAAACAGTGGGTAGCCTCTGCCAGCTGGGAGGAATAGAGAAACTGATGCATTTTCTGGAGGCTCCAGAGGGAACCAGTCTTACCAATGCCCGGATATTAGCTCACTGAAACTAGAGTTGGATATCTTACACCTAGAATGGAAAATAACACTTTCAAGTGGCTTTAAGCTTCTACATTTGTGGTACTATATTATAGAAAGTGGTATACATCTCTTCTTAATATTTTTTGTAGTATAAATATTTCCCCTCAGTGCATAGATTATGCTACCTAATAAAGTAAGTCCTATCTCAGATTCCATTTCTATCAATCTGGTTTAATGGAATTATACAAATGTAAGATAAATTTTATTGGAGATTTAAAAGCTGCCAAGTAAATTTTCATAAATTTAATAAATTTATTTATGAAAATACAGATTTATTTTAATCTATTGTCTAATTTTAACACATTTGAATGAATGCTATGAATAAGAAGATAGTGACACAAAAATGCATGTGACATCAAGTATTTTATAATCTACTAGAGAAATAAAACAAACAGAGAAATGTTTACAAGTCAGACTGTAAGTACAGTGAAAGAGGTACACAGTAATATTGGAGCTTACTGTAAGAAAATAATATGCTGTACATGTAACAATGGGAGCTCAGTGATATGGTCACTATAACACAGTCCATGCTTTTGTTGAGTATTTAGGGGCAGTTAGAAGGAGAGATGCTGTTTTTTGGGTATTGTCTTTGTATCCTTCTATGATACTGAATGTGTACACTAATTCTAGTAGCTTTTTGGTGGAGTTTTTTGGGTCTTTCAAGTATCATGTCATCTGTAAATAATGATAGTTTAACTTCTTCTTTACATATTCTTATTTCTTTTATTTCTCTCTCGTCTCATGGCTCTGGCTAATGATTCCAGAACTATATTGAATAGGCAGGGTGATAGAGGACATCCTTGTCTTGTAGGCATGTTAGCCATTGGGTTGTCATAGATGGCTTTTATCAGATTGAAGTAGAGGTCATCTATTCCAATTTTCTGTA
>NDGN011518919.1:4405-17436 GCA_002564285.1 Tympanoctomys barrerae | reverse complement strand
AACTCAGGCCCTTGTGCTTGCCAGGGAAGTGCTTATTCCACTGAGCCATCTCCCCAACCCCCCATTTTTCTTTTAGAATAAATGGTCTACTAGTATATTAAGAATGTCTTTTATTCTTTGAAAAATTGTTTTTGTTATACTCATGCTATAGTTTGCTGTTATTTTAAAGTGTATTACAAGTCAGGAAACAACATTGGCATAGATTTTTGCAATGGTAATCCATAAGGAACCAACAGTGACCGCTTGTCACTGGGTTGATTAAGCACGTAGGTTCTGGGGTTAGGATGTCTAAGTCTGAGTTCAGCTTCTATGACTTATTAGACATCTGACTTGTGCAATCTCTCCATACTTGTTGACACACCTCATGAAACAGAGACATAAATACTGTCCAACACTGCTTAAGAAGTTGCTTGAAATAACATATATTTTAAATCCTTAATATGTGGCTTGGTACACAGTTACCACAAAATAAATGCTACCCCTGTCCTTTTTCTACAAATGAAATGAAATTGCACAACAGGAAGTCTAGGAAGTGCATCCATTCTCCAGAGAGTAAATTAGAACCTCGGAGTTGGCTAAGAAAGTAAATCACACTGCTTCTACTTGGTGACAGTTTGACCAATTGTTTGCATGCCCCTGTCTTTTTCTGTGTTTTCATTGATTTCTCTTCTTTCGAACTGTCCTATTAAACCTCCTTTCTGCCACCATCACTCCTCCCTCCTCCTCTTACCTATACTCACTTGCTAACAATCTTAACAAGGTATTCATCTTATGATTAAACCAAATGAAAATACATCCTTAATATCATCTTAGATTCCTTTTTTTTGCAGAACCAGGGATTGAACTCAGGCCCTTGAACTTACCAGGAAAGCACTTATTCAGCTGAGACATCTCCCCAGCGTCTTAGATCCTTTTTGTAATTCCTTTTTTTTAATCACCAAACTTCTCAAAAATGTTGCCTACCTTGCTGCTGAATTCTGTCTCTGTCTCCCTCATTGCCCCTGCTACACTTTAGCTTAAAGTTAAAAGCTTTAAGCTAAAATGGCAGAAAACATATGAAACTAAAGAACAGACAGGAATATGTTTCTAAAATATGAAATTTTTTCATTGTAGCAAATAATGAAAGCATTGATAATACTACAGCTAAACAAGAGCATATATGGAAGAGTAGCACACGCTAGTTCTGTGAACTTTTGTAGGGAAATAAGAAACATACTAGAGCTAAACTTCAGATAGTGACCTAAGCTTCCTCTTCTGATTTTCAGAGGCTCTTAAATCCTGCATGTCTGTCCTCCTAACTCTAATAAATACTGCAACTAAACCTTGTTTTCATGCAGTCATGATTTTAGCATGAGTTTTTTTTTTTTTTTTTGCTTTAGGAATTAAGAAGTGGCAATTTGCTAATTCACCTATTCAATCTCCATTTTTTAGTTGTAATAGTTCTGCAAAGATCAACTTCTGTGCCTTTTGTCATTTAGCAATATATGCTGGCATTTATTTGACATACATAGACACTCCTTATTCCTTTTCTGTAACTATTTAATATTTCATTGTGATAATGTATCTCAGTTTATCAAATCACTTCTGTATTGACAAGTAATTAAGTCACACGCCTTTTGCTACTATAAATAACATCAGCGTAAATAGTGTTGGGCATCAGTCATTTGAGAAACTGGTAATAAATTTTGAGGGAGCAGATTCCTTGAAAAGATACAGAAGGTCAGAGAATTAATATGTCTTGTACAAGATAAGACTTTGCCCCTTGTATCTCTTCTCATATATTATGCCTCTAAAACATCATGCCAATAATATTTGTAAAATTATGGCAATGCCAATTGTATTGACTTCTTAACAACATAACATGATAGATTCTACTCCTGCTGTGATTTCTTTTAGTTTGTTAAAAAGTAAAAATTTTACCTCATATTTTAAGTCTCATTGTTTCTACAAAGTCAAATTAGTTGAGTTCATAGCAGCATTCTGAAATTACAAACAACTTTACCCCCATAAAGTTCTTTATCTTAAACACTGCCCATTCCCAAATCTTCAGATAGAGAGTTCTTTAATTCTGGAAGGCAGACTTATGGTGTCTACTTTGAATATCTCCTGTCTGTTTTTGTTCCTGGCCACATTAGCCTTGCTACTTGAGGTTTTCATTAATTAATTTTGTTGTTTTGAGACATGGTTTCCCTAGGTGGTTATGCAGTTCAGGTTCACCTTGAATTTGCTGCATAGCACAGACTGGCCTCAAACTCACAGTAGCCTTCCTGCCTCAGCCTTCCAAGGCTTTCCTTTCTTATATGTTATCTACAGGTAGTTTTTTTTATTCTATAGTTCAATTTTCTTGAATTTACTTTCCAAACTTTCTACCGAGTATTTTAGTTTGGAGATGCATTGTTCCCCCAGTGTTCCTTGGATTCTTATTTTACATCCTGGATACAACATCTCTGCTCTGAGGTAATTACTTAGTGGATTTTCTAAGACATTTTCTTCTGTTGCTTGCTTTGCTTTTGTTTTGCATAAATGCCCTTGTTTGTTGGTGTTTTGTTTCATGTTGCAGGCATTCTTTAACCATTTTGCTATTCACAGTTAAGAGCAAGGCATCAAAAATTTGACTGGAAGCTTTGTGTGTGGGCTTGATGTGTTGACTGGTGAGCTTTTAGTAATATCAATTTGTAGAAACAAAATTTATTCAGAGACGCACAAATGTCAGCATTTGTAGTCTTTTTATCTGGAGCCGAATTGTTTTGCTGAGAAGAATATTCCAGCCTTTTCCCTGGTAGGGATTCTATTCATTCCACATTCACCTGAACTCTTGCAGCTGAGTGTAAGAAAGAGGAAAAGGTCCTGGAGTCCAGGCGTCCATCCTCACTCTCTTTCTCCCTCTTCTTATTATTAGTACAAGGGCTCATCCTAGATAAATACCACTGTCTCTGGTATATCTGCATATAGACTTTCTGGTCCAAATTTTCTAGAGAAAATCTCTCTGATTTCCTCTGCAGGGAGAGAAAGCCTTCCTTGTTGGGTAGTTTAATGTGTACAGAGCGTAGAAGTGCTATGTTGAGGAGAGATATATGGCTTCTTTCTCTTAATTCAATGAGAAGAAAGATTTGTACTAATAATGTTTGGACAGGATATCATGTCTGCATCTTGTACTATGAATAACTACTACAAAGATAACAATATGCACTGCCCTACTAACCAGTTTTGAAACTGTCTCATTGCTATTTGTTTCTCAATAAAATTATTTTAAAAAGTGAAATAAACCGTTTTCAAATAACCTGCTGTTTTCATCCTTTCACTTCACCGTGCTTCCATGACTCTTGTTGACTCTGATTCCTGAGATTTTCTGGATTTCCATAAGTACAAATTAGTTTATGTCTCTTTATATGCCTCTTATGTAATCTTTTGGGTAAGCGCAATCCCTGTGCTGCTAAGATGCATTCTATTTATTCAGATCACTTTCAATCCTTTACTAACTTTTAAAACTATTTGTCCCTCTGTTGGCTTATGTACTTTTCTTTCTGTTCTTATGTTTGTATACATTTGTAGAGACAGCTTAATAAAAAATGGACCTTAACCAAATACTCTTACCTTTAAATAAAAAAGAATGTTACAACAAAAATGTACTGGTGATATGGACGGTTTTCTTAATAAACTGATACCTGAGGTAAGATTAGAAAAAAGAAGTAGAAGTAAATCAGTTGACAGTAAGGCAGTGGAGGCAATGAAGAGCACTCCAGCTTAGCAAGCAGAAATTCTATCAGTCTACAATATAGGAAGGAGAACAGCAAATTTAAGAACCTGACCAAAACCTTCATCTTTGATGGCAAGGGAGAGCCCATTTTAAGATCAAGTTGAAGACTTAACCAGGGGTCAGGCCATCAAAGATTTGGGGCCTTTGTTAGGAAATATGTTCTTCATTCTGAAGACCTTTGGAAGATTTTAGGAATGGAAATTATACAATAATATCATGCATGATAAGACTGAATTTACAAATGTAATTCCATTTATAGTATGGGGAATTAACAGGCAGAAACGGACACAGGAAAGTAATACATTTTTAATTGTTCATGTGAAAGGCATGACAATGAGAAGCAGTGTGTTGCTAGCTTTGTAGATGGGAACTGGGTATATTTAAAAGACGTAAAAATTAAAGTCAGACAGGGACCAGGGAGATGGCTCAGTGGAATAAGTGCTTCCCTGGCAAGTGCAAGGGCTGGAGTTCAATCCCCTGGTTCCACCAAAAAAAAAAAAAAAAATTAAAGTCAGACAACTGGAAGTGATTGTTGAATTGAGGCTGGCGTGTTCTTCTCGCTTTGGCAGCACAGAGACTGCAGCATGTAGTGCAAGTGGGCAGCCGAAATGTTCCAGGGTCTCAGATTTACATAACTGCAGGGATGCTGTTGCCATTTTTTGAGTCAGGAAGTGCAGAGGAAGGCCACATTTTGAACGAAAGATTGCAAATTCATTTTAGATAATTGCACTTTGCTTTATGAGATATCAAGTAGGCAGCTGAAATTTGATTTGTGACTCAAGAGAGTTCCAAAGTGAAAATTCAACTTTGCACACTATATAGATGGCAACAAAAAAGCATGGTTTCAGTTGCCTCCAAAGAAAAGCTAGAGAAAGTAATGCCTGCATTCTCTAAGAAGAAAAGCTCGCCAGGGCCAGGCTTATAATGCAATAAATGGGTTAGCTCTACAATGGAATGACACTGTTTGAGAATGGCCAGCCGCTTCTATAAATACTGAAACAGCAACAATGCATATATATGAACAATTTGAACAACAACAGATAAATAATAAAAAATTCATTGTAAATCTCTAATTGTATTGTTCTCACTTGGCTTACAAATCATTGTCATTATCAGTCTTTTCTTATCCAAATCCTACTCACTATTTGTGATACTAATATAAGATTTTATAAAATCTTGCAATATATCATTTTTAAGAAATGATTATTGCCTTCTTGAAGCTGTAACTTTTTTTTTTTTTTTTTTTTTTTTTTGCGGAACTGGGGATTGAATTCAGGCCTTTTGCTTGCCAGGGAAGTGCTTATTTCACTGAGCCATCTGCCCGGCCCTGTAACTTTTATTGGTATCTCTGTTGAAGTATTCCTTTATTCACTTCATGTTAGTAATTTTTCTTTGGGTCCTGTCACTCCTTTTGTACTGTAGGTTTCTTGTGGTCAAGAGCTATTTCTTATTCTTTGTATTCTGAAAAGCATCTTGTCCAGCACAGTAGCTGACATGTCATAGATGGCCAATACATGCTTGTTTAATAAATGCACGGACACATCGTCTTGTTCAGCCACTAGTCTCTGGAATAAGCCATTTGCAAAATCCTAGGTCTCAGGGTAATACCCTTGTCATATTATCCTTGGAGCAGCGATGCACAGACTTCTGAGAATCGCACACTGTCAGATCTCTGTATTCATATTACATTTAGATTATCACATTTCTTACCTACAATAAGGTAGGATTATGCATTGCATTTCAAAATAGATTTATCTTTAAATAAATGCACCTGATTTCTATGCTTTTTAGATTATCAAACCACACTATAAAGGGAAGAGACATTAAAGGTTACTGTTCATGTTTATAGCATCCAGATACTCCAGGTTGATTTTTTAAAATTGTCTTACAGATATCCAAAGATGACAGTTTCATAGCTTCCTGCAGAACAATATGAAACACTAACCATCTTTGTGATTAGTAAATTCCCTATGTTAAAACTAATATCTTTAATGTAACCATTTCCAAGTCCATGGAGAATATTAAAAAATACTTGTCAGCACTTTCCTTTTACTGCTGAATTATTTAACGATAGTTAATAACTGGTCCCTCATTAACTTACCTGGAGATTACATAGCTTCAAAATTTCTATTATGTGCATCTTATTTTCCATCTTATTATTTTGTAAGTCCATTGTTGACCATATCCTGTTTTTAAGTATCTTTTAAAATTTCTTTTAGTAAAATTTTATTACAGTACATTAACTAATTATTTAACATTAGTATTTTTTTGTAATTTCCTTTTACATTTTCCAGTAATACTCATTGACTAATGCAATCAGTGTGTAAATTTCAAAAGACAAAATTTCTTTGCAAAAAAATGGTTTTTGTTCTTGTTACTTCTATAATCCTAAGCAAAATAAAGCAATCCATAATGGAGGTTAATTAAAACTGTATTCCTTTTCCCTCAGCTATCAACAACTAGATTTGGCATAGATTATAGGATTTATAATTAGATGTAATTTGACTTAATTAGTTGGCTATAGCTCTTAATTATGTTACACCTTTTCCCATTATGACCACTGTATCAGTAGCCTAAGTTAAACATTGATGATCTACTTTGCCAACGGGACTAACTCTATCCCTTGGGTTATTTGTGTGATAATAAGATTTCTGAAGCACAACAGTCTAGGCACAGAAAGGCTATTTTGACTCAGTTCTCTTTTCTGCTCCTGAAAGAGTAAAATTGGCAGTTAATTCGACCAAAAAAAAAAGTTTCACATAGTTTTGTTTCAGTGTGGTTCTCTGCTTGGTGGAATGAAATGGAGACTCAGGCAAGCATTAAAAAACAGCCAAATTTTTATTAGACATCTCCTGAAGTCTCAAACATTGCTATAGAACTTACATAAATTTGCTTTGCTGGATAAATTAAGTCACACATATACCTTGAATCTCTTTGGAAATTCTGCAGGGCTGTTTCAGCCTTCCTCTCAAAATCTTTTCTTGAAAGGGTTCTTATGAAATAATGTAGTACATCTTGAAGCTAAAAGAAAGCAATTTTCTATAATGTTTCCTATGAATAAAGTTGAAGTGGTGCCAATTTTCAAATAAAATGTTTTGAGGGACTGGATAGGAATGGTCCTTTACAGCTGAATACCCCCACATGTTAGTTATGGGGGCAGAGATTCCATAGACCAGAAAAATATTTTCATGTTGAAAATAAAAATATCCACAAAGATTATATTATGCTAATTTGGTACTGCTTTTTAGTCCAAATCATTCCTAGTCCATTTCATAATAGCCAATTACAGGTTACTCAAGGGACTTGGATCATGCAAATCAGCTCATATTTCACTGAGCGACTCTTTCTCGTGTGTTTTGGGCTATTATCTTCATTACAGTGCAGCGCATGAATCCATCTCATCTGTACTGTAATTGCTATAAATCAAATATTCGTTTGCCTTTATTTATTACCTACTATGAAGAGTTTTAATAATATTTAGAGGGCACTGCAATAAAAGCAATCATTTATTGTGTCTGCCTACAGGGTCACTCAAGGTTTTCAACAAAAGCCAATGTCATTTCCTAATCTTTTAATATTCATAAGGTAGCATCACTAGCAAATGGCACATTCTGATTTATAAACATTTTCTGGCCAGGAGCGTCAAAGCATTGTTATAATTCTTTCTAGAAACAGCAGTTAGATTCTGTGGGACAAAAAGTTATGTAGAGATGCTGGAGCCCTGTTTTCCAAACCTCGTTTTATTTCTCATTGTTTGTTGCTCTTGACCATACCCATTATTAGATCTTGCCTATAAATTATTACAGGCTTGTCAGAATCCTTTTTCAAGTAAGACTCTATGTTATTACTTGCAAGGTAGTTGTCTTTTTCTTTCCTCATCTGCAGCACCAGTAGAAGTGGCGTGGTGTCTTAGGGTAGATTGTTTTGGACAAGAAGATACAAAAACCTGGATTCTAATTCTATTTTCACCAATTACTACATTTATGACTCTTGACCAATGAGTTAATCTCTACAATCATCTGTCTTCTGGTGTGTAAATGGAGTATAATAATATTTCACCTATCTATTGAAAGCATTTTGGCAATAATTATATGAAACCCATTTGTAAGGGTATAAAGCAATCCAAGTATTAGTTGACAACACAACTTCTTTGTGAGAGAAGTAGAGATAATTTTCTTCCAGGAAACCCTCTGTAAAATTGTTTTACACAGAAATAATGAAATTAAAAGATTAGGAAATAACATTATTTTTCACACTCTAAAAGAATCACAGAATCTCAGTATTTAGGCAATGACATCAACTACATATGCACTGTTAAATATTTTCTAACAAATTCTTTAGACCTTTCTTTGTGCTTCAGTGATGGGCAATTTGTCGCTCTCTGATAGTATCACAATATCAGATTATCTCCTCAAATTCAGTGCTAGAAAGTGTTTTATTAGCATCAGTATCAATGCTAAATACCAACAACATTTGAACACAAGAGTTGTATTCAACTATAACAGATTCTTTAACTCTTGTCTTTTTCAACAAAAAATATTTCTAATTCGTTCGACCACTCTTTATCAAACTTGATTTCAATTCACTGGTACATTTGGATCAATATATTGTAAAGAAGAACTTAGTTTGATTAAACTTAATTCAGATCTGTGAAACATTGAATATATACGACATGCCAGAGATATGCTAGGTGTCAGAGATAAAAAGCTGAATGAAGTTCAAATGTTTCAAGAAGTTCCTACTAAGTAACCAACTTTCATGTTTATAACTAATTTTAAGAGTCATATAATATTATACTATCAACTAAAATGTATTGAGCTCTTTACCAGAGGCTAGAAATTCAGCAGTGAGCCAAAATCTGTCCTCACCACATTTTCATTTTGGGGAAAAGTAAGGGCAAAGCCTTAGTTCCCAGCTTGGAACTTTGAGAGGTGATAGAAATTGTAAGAAGTAGGGCCCAGCGTGGAGTTGGAGGTCCCAAGGGCTGTGTCCCCAGAGCTGGTCATGGAAGCCAAGTCTATTCTTCTTTCCTCTTTTACATACCATGGCCATGAAGCAAGTGGCTTTTCTGTGTCTCATGATCCCCACCACAGTGAGATGTTTTGTCTCTGCACCAAAAATCATGGGTCCTTCTGGTGAAGGGCTGAATCCCATAAAACTATGAGCCCAAATTCCCATTATAAGTTGATTATCTCAAATATTTGCTGTAGTAATGGAAGCTAACTAACATTGTGCTCTTATGAATAGGCCTCTGAGAACTTCCTGGGCTCTTCTGCCACGTGAGTGGAGCGTATGGTTATCAATAAAATGGATCCTTCCCAAATCTGCCAGTGCCTTGATATTGGAATTCCTGGGCTCTAAAATGGTTAGAAATAAATTTATTTTGTTTGTAAGATACTCAGTTTTTATGTTTTGTTACAGACACCTGAATTGACTAAGGCAAAGGAAAAAGAAAGAGTGGAAAAGAAGAAAGGGAACTTTGTCCATGAAAGCAAGGGCCATTTCTATCTTGTTCATTCTCACATCTCCCATTCTTAGCAAAATATTCAGAACGCAGTACATATTCACTAATACACTCAATAATGAAAGGAAAGGTCAAAAGACATCCTAGAGCATGTGCTCTAAGGAGTGAGGCTAGGGAAGAAGTGATCTTCACAGGTGCAGATAGGAGTCATGCTGGTGTTCTCTTTAGTACATCTAAGTCCATTCTCTAACTGCAGCCATCTCTATTTCTTTGCCTGAGGGCTTTCTCAGGAAAATAGTACTGAAGCCACCTTGCCCTGTTTTGAAATAGGTCAGAGATGTTGAGAAATTAACAGCTTTCTTTAAGAAGGGGGAGAATTCTGTAGTACATATTAGACCATTTTCCCTCAGTTCTGTAATTTGCAGTTACCCTCATACACAGCTGGCTTAATGAGACAGCACTACTGGCTGGCAACTGTATCTCATTCTTCACCAGTGAATCTACCTCTGTCAAATAAACTGCTCATAACCTCATTCCAACTTCTACTTCTGAGAAGCATATGTGAAGAACAGGCTTCCTAGAATCCCTGCTGAACAGTCCTCAGTTTATTGAAATACCACCCATAGGTGCTGTATGAGTAGTTTAATTAAAGTATTGACAACACCTTTTTCATGGCATTTGGGGGAGTCTTGTTTAACCAGGGCTAAGATCTGAATGGATCTCTGAATGGATTTATGAAATGCTAGAAATGAGAAAGGGGATAAAACCCCACATCTAGCACACTCCCTTGCATAGAAGTTGCATAACCAATGGGAGAAATTAGCCTGTATGCAGACCTTTGAAGGTGTGTGAAAGTAAAACTAAGAGAAGGGGCAGATAATGTCCTGAAGAAACAGCCTGAAAAAGGACAAGCAAGGAAGGTAGAAGCAAAACCTGCCTGCACAAGAAAACATGAGGATATACACGTGAATTGATAAGAGAGAGAGAAAGGGAGAAGGAGGGAGTGGAGGAGGAGGAGGAAAGGGAAAGAAAGAGAAAGAGGGGGAGAAAGAGAAAGAAGGAAGAAAACAGAGAAAATGGAAAACATGGGGCATGCCTATGACTGGTGCTGAAAGAATTCTAAGTCCAGGACTATCTAACGTTGTTCCATTCTTAATTATTTGCAGCGCTGTGACATAAACCTCAGCTGTTACTACATACCTTCAGTAGAGTCCAGTTGTCCATACAACTTGGTACATATGTGGTTAAAAAGTTAAATATTGGAGCCTTAGTGAAGGTGGGTCTGAGTCATTGTTCCATTTTTCCATTTCTATGGGGCAAATTACTTAATGAGCTATAATTTTCTGAGTTCACATTTAATAATTGCTTTAAAAACTGTGAGCAATTATTATTTATTAAGTGCTGACTCTGGGCCAGCCTGTAGCCTAAGAGCTTTAAAGGGGTTTACTTATTTAATCCTCATGATAATCCGGTAAAGCTATTAACTTCTTTGTTTATAACCTTAATGCACCTGAGGTAAGAAAATTTGAGACACACTGGGGTTAAATAATATGTTTGATGTTGTGGTTCAAAATTGAGGGAGCTAGGATTTAAAACAGTCATTGTAGATCTGGAACACAGGCTTTTCCAACCTGTGAGACTGCCCCTCGGACACTGGTTCCAAGTTTGGGAGAGCTAAGGAAGACCACAGAGAGGCTCAGCACATCCTGTATCATTTTTCTTTCTTGATTTCACTCTATATTTATAAAACTTGTTCACAAAGTGATCAAGAAATATCCATGAAATATTTTAAGTCTTAAATATAATGTTCTTTTTTTTTCTTGACTAAGTAATGGAAGAACACAATGAAACAAGGACATGGTATTAGGCACACATTAACTTTCTTATAGAAAATTCTACGATTCCCCCACCCATTCTATGGTTTTATTGAAGGGAGAAGGTAGTTATATCCGGTTGGCTTTTGATTTATTCAATTGTAAAAGAGTAATAGACTTTACATGACTGTCAGTACTTTTGTATGTATTTATTTATTTTTTTAAATAGAAGATTTTAAATGGCTAGGAAAATACCCAGTGGAGGAAAAAAAAGAAAAAAAAAAGAAAAAGAAGTGCAGTAATAGGCCTTATTTCATCTGTTCTCTGTAGTAACAGCAGCAGAAGAAACAGTCTTCACTTCTTTTTTGGGAGTAACAAAACAAATGAATGAATGTCTTGATTGAGACTATAAAACTAAGAAGTCTTATTAAAAGTCAAGACATCTGATTCTAGGGTAGGTCTGTTGCAATCTTTTCCTTTCTAACAATTTTCTGTGGTCAGTTAATTATTCATGTATAAGGAAGTGATAAAATACCACAAACAACCAAACATTTTATTCTAAATAATGTAATAAATTCATACAAAATCAATCAGGCAAATTTTCTATTTAGTCTATTAGATGTATAATAGATGTCAAAGTTAAATATTTTGGAGTTGCTTTATCGATGCTAGTCATCTCTTGTTAGAATAAATAAAAAGGTTATATTTATTATTTCTAATATGATTTCTACAGATAAAAGAACTGAATCCTAAAACACAAGTGAAACCAACAACATGGAAATGAAAAATCAAAGGCCTAGGCTATTCTTTAGATATACCTCTGAATGACATGAGCCTTTCTCCCCCAACCTTCCTACTTCTGCTGAAATCTGAAGGTATTTACAATTGTTACTTAAGCAAAGTTGAAGCATGAACAAGTCTCTGAAGCAATGACTTTCCATGTCTGCAGACTTAATAGCTGACAGATAGGTTCTATTAAGCGCTATCTTAATTGGCATTTGAACTTTTTGCCTTGAGCTGGTTTGGACTCTATAATCTTTTTTGTTTCACCAGCTGAAATAGCCCCAACTTCCTTAAAGTTCACTACCATAGGCCATGGACATGTTTTATGTGTTCAAACTTCAGCTTTCTGAACATTTCCACCAATTGATTGAGGTACTGAGTGTGCTATTTGTCATAAAAAATTTAGTTCTGGAATCTCCACGTACCAAGATGTTTCATTTCCTCAATCATAAAGTCCTTTTAATTTCATAAAATGCAGTCCATGTATGCTACACCCTGGTGGGTTGGTAGTCACCCAACCCAGCAGATTGTGGTGCTTATGCATAAAATCCTTCTCTCATAGCAGACACGAATAGTTAGAGAGTAGCCTCCCATCATTTGAAAATTAAACATTCATTCTCTTTAGGTTGCAAGTTTATAGGTTTAAGAAAAATAAAAAAGTAGTGGAAACTCTCATTCCTTTGCCTTCTCAAGCATTTTCAACTGGCAAATTGTTTACGTACTAGGATGCCCTAAGCAGCCAACCACCAGCTTCTTCCAGGATCATCCCGCTCACACCTCCTATCTTCGGTCACTCAGCCCTCTTGTCACTTGTAGTCAGGTGGAATGACATCCTCTGATGTCCTGGCCTTGGGGCATCCACCATCACTGCCCTTATCTCTCTGACTTGTTTGCACACTGTGTGCGCTCAGCTGGGATTGGGATGTGCTGACAGGGCACAAAGCTCCGGATGCCCCACCTGGGGTGGATATTAGGAAATGTTAGGCAAGTGAGGAGCACATGCTGGATGTGTTCAACGGCTGCATGCCTGTGAGCACAGCATTACGCCTGGGTGCCAGGGAACGTTAGGCTTAGCGTAGTGATTTCATGAGGCATACACTCTTCAGAATTACTCACTTAGCCAACTCAACTCATCCTGGAAGGAAGATAACTGACTCTCTCTCTCTCTCTCTCTCTCTCTCTCTATATATATATATATATATATATATATATA